>VOSG01000419.1:0-32517 GCA_009761265.1 Halicephalobus sp. NKZ332 | reverse complement strand
CGAGTCATATCTCTCGCACGTCATATATGTGGGTTCTAGTGAGTTATCCTTTTCTGTAAGATTTTATCGTTGTCTGATTCCTGTGATGCTATTATTGGTATCCTGTGAATCCATGACTCTAACACACAGTAAAAACCAAATTATAAAGGTGAAATTTATTTCCTTAAATTTTAAAAATAATTATCGATTGTTCAAACAATAACGTTTCAAAGTTCGGATTCTGTAATTTTGAAATAAAGTTTCCGTAAAATTAATCCTGTTTTGATCTCAACACGGATTAAAATTCAGAAAATAGTTTAAATTTCAAAGATTATCTTCCGAAGCATTTGCCTCAGGGAATTCAGTTTTTTTGCTCGCAGAATAGTTAATGAAAGTCAGATAAACTACATTGTATTTCATTAAATTGTACGTTTCCTTTTCCAACTTTGTCTCCACCCATCCCCCACAATATTCAGTCCTGCCTTTATAGACTGTCATTGTTGTGTTTTTCAAACTTTTTAAACGAAAACAATTTCCTCATTGTAGTTTATTGTTCAAAATTCAAGAGTTCGACTCTAATCTGGTAATTTTTTCCTACCTTTCTGTTTTTCAAAATTAGAAAAACTAATTTAGCCCGGTATTTACGAGCCCATTTTGGTATTGGATTTTTATGAGAAATTTATTGCTTTATTCTCCATCTTATGAACCTGAACAGGAAGTCAGAGCTTGAAGTTTCAAATGGTCCTGGATGTGTCGACTTGCCTCGTTCTAGAAAGAGCTATTTTTATAGTTAATATCATATTGTCTATTATTGCTATTCTTCTAAGAGTTCTGGAAGTGGTTTACTTCAAACAACAACAATCTCAGAAAAACATCCTCAACCCTTGCTTGAGGACCTTCACGAATCTTACAGTACCCATCACGTACATTGTTCCGGTGTCGACGATTGTGGGATCTACTGGGTTCCTGATATTCACTGACAGCCAGACATTTATCATCTGTAGGATGATCCAGGCTTTCGGGGGAAGCTTGATGAGGTCCGTCCTCGTCGTGCAGTGCATTGACAGAATTATCGCAACAGTATTCTTGGAAAATTACCGAAAACTGGCGAACAAGATGACTGCTGTACTTATTGCAGTTGCTTGTATTCTTATAAGTATATTTCTGGCCCTTATGCCAGTGATAAGTCGGTTTTTAAAAAACTTAAAATTAGTAAAGTTTTTATGAATTTAAGGATTTATTCAAGAATCCTTTACCAAATTCCATTATTTAATTACTGTTTTTTTCGAATGCATTTCCTATATATTAATTTACAGTAGCTAAATATAAATAGACATTATGGTTTTAAAAAATACTTTAACGAGAAAACAAGATTTTAGGAAAATAAACATCCGGAAATGCGTTTGCTAAATTTTTATGTTTGTAAATCATTTATTGATCTTTAATTTCCTAAAATACTGTTGAAATTCCGAATTGAAAAATTCCAAAACTCATTATGAAATGACGACGATAAACTTTGAATTCCCGTTTTGTTTAACTTCTGACGTAATCAATTAAGTTTTTTCAGTATCCACAGATACCTATTCCCTCAGGTCCGTGGTCGCTCTTGTAGCACATACTCTCTGTGCCATAGTAAGTTCACTGAATGAAATGATTCCTTTAATGACCCCACTTTTGTAGGCAATCATCTTCCTCATTCGTCGAAATCTCGTGTACCACAAAATCCTCAATTCCAGATACCGACTCGCTAATCGGTATCAGATTATCGAGAACATCCGAACGTTGAGGTATATCATGCCGAACATATTCGTGATGGCTTTCATAGCAGCTCTGGGTCCTGTGGTGCACAAACTGTTCGAAATCCTCACTGCCAGACCTTATGCATCTTCCGGAGGTTTCTACACGGTAGGGTTATTCTAGTACTCTTAATTACTGTATGATCATATTTGATATCGAACTTTTCAGTTTTATATCCTTTATTTCATCATTAATTCTTCTGTAAGTATCTATCGAGGGCGGAAAAACAACGTCATTTATTTCACAGATAACACCCTTGGAGAGAAGCAACAGAACTTTGTGATCTCTGCTTTAGGGAAAAAGTTGCCTACGGATCATTCTGTAGAGACGTACTTCAAACAGATGGATACAATGTGGAAATAATAAAGTTGTAAAAAGAAATATGAAAGCTTGTTGTTATTTTTACAATATAGACAGAAGAAAAGCCAGATGTTTGAATTTATCACGTTTTCAAAAGTTAAAAAAAGAAAATATATTCCGAGAGTTTTATGGATGTTGAGTTAGCAGAAAGTCCACCAAGTTGAAAAATTGTTTCTAGTTTTTTTTATTTTCACTTTATGGTTTCTATATAAATGTTCTGCGAAAATGCACCTTGATCTTAAAGTGTAGTTTAATGAAAATTGGAATCTTAATTTAAATAATGCAGTACTCTGGTGCACTCAAAGTTTGTGCTTAAAAAATACATTTTATTTCTAATAAGGAACTTTCATGAGGAGAGGTAGTTGGTAAATTTCGTAAAATTTAAGTTTTGTTTTTATAACTAGCTATCAATAACTTTTCTCAAGAGAGAATTTGACTGAAACTAAAAATACAAGCGAGTTGTTATAGAACAGAATAAAATATAAGTTATCAGCTATCCGCACCCAAATTTAAATTCATTGGGGAAATTCCACTACCATCATCATCAATTAAGTATCATCTCAACAATTATTAATTATAAAATACTACTTTCGTTTTCTGCAATGAAATGAGTTGGCTTTATGGTCGTGAATGTGGACTAGAACGTGGATTTAATTCATTTTTAATTCAATTGATACTCTTTGAAGAAGAACGTTCTAACATAACGTTTGAAGCTAAGAATACATAGGAGTACTATGTTCTTAATTCGTCGGCAACTAATATCGACTACTGGGCAAGCTAATTCCTAATCAAGCTTATTATTAATATTTCAAAACTCTATAAGCCTCCTTCCAGAATCGATCTGCAGAAAAGACTATGATTTCACGCCATCAACTTCATATCAAACCAGAAGAGTGTATGATGAAATAAAAAGTGTTCTGAGAGATCTTCGAAATGTAGATATCGATAGAGAAACTCAGCATATTGTAAATCTGTATTTAAACAGAAACAACTAGTTGAGCTTTTATTAATAATCAGTTAATTACACTGAATTGTGTGATCATCAATGGAAAAATATATAAATATTGATTATTTTAAAGACCTTGGAAATTACTGTGTCTACTTTTACTTAAAAGTAGGTCCAACATTATATTTTCAAAAAAACTAGTCACTGTACTGACTCGCTGAACATGATGTAGTTAGAGGATATCAGTAATTTAAGACCTTGACACATTTTCAAATTAAACCGATTTTTAAAATTGAAAAGCTGCGCATTTAAGTTTTTAAGATCAATATGACGTTATAGCAGATTAGTAACCAAAGATCTCCAAAGCGTGGTCGAGACTGTAATTGTTGAAACATAATTTTAAAAATAAATCCGTCACCAGAGTAATTATCCTACCTTGAGTTTTTTAAACTTTTTTCATGTTTTTTGGTTTTATGGTTGGATAATAATTCATAGTTAATTAAAAACTTTGTATTTTCGTTCCGTAACTAGAAAAGTAAAAATCGAGTTTTAACTGATGCGAGAAATGTTAACATTTATTTTCAACAAACTTTTCTCGGACTTTTAACCCCTCACCAACATTGCTATCACATTTTCACAAAGACTACTGAATAAGCTCTCTTTGAGCTTGTCCTAATCCGGTAATTCTCGTATTCTTCTCTTTATCCACATTCACTTCCCAATTACACCATACTTTCAATGACTCTCACAGAGGAACAAGTTGTTTCTTTCGAGAGAACAGCTTTTGCGATCAACTTGGCTGCCGGAGGTCTCGCTACGATTTTGCGGACCATACAGTTCTGTACCAAGAAGAAGAGGACTGAACTGAGTCCTAGTTTATCCTTTTTTACCTGCATCCTCCAACCCTTCGACTACTTTGTCTGTATCGGCTCCATCATTGGATGTGTCGAATTCCTTTACAAAGGCACTGTAACGACTCCACTGTTCATAGTGGCAAGGACTAGTCAATCCTTCGGGGGGAATATCATAAGATTCGGAATGCTGGTTATTTGCATTGATCGAATTTTATCGACAATTTTTTTGCAAAGCTACCATAGGTGGTCGACGAGAAAATTCGGGTTTATTTTGGTGTCTATTACAATCGGATGTTCTGCCTTGACTTCCTCAACACCGCATATTTGTGAGTTTCATTAATAATACAAAACAGTTCAAAACTTACGGAAAAGTTTACAACACTCTTAAATAGTCAGAAACCACGTCATTTCTTCTTGAGATTAAAAATATTTGATTCTTTTGCATGAAGGATGACGTTTTTATTCATTATTTTACGAAATTTCTTATTTTGTCTGAGCCGATTTCGTTATTTTTCATCACTTCGAAGGGTTGTTTTTAAATTTAAAAAACTGCTTGTTTGGACTTTATAACGGAAATAGTACCGCGCACTAAATTTAAAAATGAACTTTTTAGTCTCTAATCCTCTGTTACCGTAGTTTAACGACTTACTGTAAATATATTATTTCAGTTGGGCTCCAGATTTACAACAATTTAGTCATCCTCACCCTCTTTATAAACTTCTTGACTCTCGTCTTACTGTGGATTCTGGACAAAAGGAACAAGAAGATGAAGAAATTGATTACCGAAAAATACAATCTAACGACGAGATACCAAGTTATTGAAAATATCAGGATTTTATTGATAGTCAGACCCTACATCATCCTCATGACCTGTGTGACTATCATGGCCCCTATCGCGAACAGACTAGCGCTGGTTATCACTGGCAGGCTGCAGGCATCAATAGCTCTTTTTTACCTGGTATGTCCGCGTCCTAGATGAAAAAATAATTTTTTTTCTTTAGTTTTACAACATTTATTTCATCATCTGCTCTATTATTTACTTTAAGACGAGATTCAAGATGTTTTCGACTGTGGAAAGTGCAGGTCTTTCTGGCGAGGTCAAGGATAGGAAGCCTGTGGTGGTTACGGTATTGGGGGAGAAGCTGCCAGGCACCAGGACGATGGATGAGCATTTTATTCAGTTGAAAGTAGAGTGGACGAATTTTATGACGAAGAAACAAAAAATTTAACCTTGATGACTTTCAATTTTTGTTAATTTCTACTTATTTTTATTGATTTTTGTCGAAAGAATATTTTTGAAAGCAAACGAAAATTTACAACAGTTTTCAAAGAGGAAAGAAATCTTTTTTTATGCAAATAAAAAGTAAAGAAATTATTTCGTAATTAAGTCTATTTTTGTACTTCCATTAATCAAAGGATTAATTTTTTTTTAATTTTGATGATGAATAGGATCAGATAGCTGTTCTTTTTTTTAAATCAGACTTTCTCTCGGATTGCCCCCAATCACTTGACTTCTGAGATACCCACTTGAACTGGTGCTAACACTAAGGAGCTTCCTCGAGAACAATCTTGTTTGTTTTTTGGCTTTGTCTCTACGTGCTCGAACCAGCTTACGTTTTCTGTCCGACATTCATTCACGTACGTGATGCCCACTATATTCCGGCTTCAGAAATCAGATCTTCAGGATCTCGTTCGACTACTACTTCCAGATATCGCCGAGGAAAAATTAATTTTGTTCGACGACGAGAAAATAAAAATTTTGCTCTCCGAATGGCTGATGCTGAATTATTGTTCCAGTCTGCATGAATTCCAGAAAGATTCTGATGGAAAATGGATAAAGCCGAGCGAAAACGAGTGTGAATGCTGTGTGAGATTCAGAGTTGGCAGGAAGATTACAAGTTGGTTTTTCATAACAGTAGATATCTTTTAAAAGTTAGAATCTCAATCCGAATGAAAGTCGTCAGAACACACTTTCCGCAAAACCTTTTCCTAGAAATTGTTATTATTATCAATAAACCAAAAGTAGGAAAGCGAATTTTTCAAAAAATGACTTCTGAAGAATTTTGTTTGCACTCGAGTTCTTGTGTTGAAAGAAGTTCACATAAAGTTTATTCTCCTCTTTAGAAAACTGAAGTATTTATAGAATACCATTATCATAGAGTACAAATGCTTTGAAAGTAAAATTAAAATCGTTTCAGTTCCCATGATTGATGACGAATCTCCAAAACGAGAATCCCAGATGCTGTATTTCCGAGGACCCTGGATTACCGATAAAGTCAAGGGCAAATGGGGCAAGCCGAAATACACCATCCGGTCTCACCTCCTCGAGTGCTCATCCATCGATAGGTCAGTCGTATTTAGCGGTAATTGACCTGTCAAAGCAAGTATTTCAGCATGGAGACTAACGAAAGCACTGAATTTAATCGCACCAAAGCCTGCACCCAACTAAAAAATGCGTGTATTTCTTGTTTTTACTTAGAGTGCCTTAGGGCAATATAGGTATTAGTTCACAAATAAAAGATTGAAGAATTGGAATATCAGCATTTAAATATAAGTGAATTAAATTTAAACCAAAATATCGGGATTAATCTACATAATTGCTTTTGATTTCCGACTGATATGAGATATTCAAAATTGCGAGTAGCGAATAGAACTTGTTCGACAAATGGTTTTTAGATGTAGAGAATTTTTCCAGTTTTATTAAATCTGATTGTCAATTATAATGTTTAGTTATTTCTTGTTGAAATAAAGATCGATAAAATACCGAGTGTATTTATTAACACCAATATTCTCAGGTTATTTCAGGATACTGTTGGTTTTTCTGAGCTCCTGTTATTTGCAATATGGTCAATGGAGACATAGGCTTCTACGGAAGTATTTCATTTGTTTCTGATTTTTTGTGGTTAGGAAATCCATTTATTGTTTAATCCATCTTTGCCGATTTTTATTAAACTTTTATTCACGACAATCTATTTGGGTATTTTTATCCAAATACATATCAACAATGTGTCGAATTCTCCATTGAATCATTTGTTGAAGTTCCATAACAATATTACTGGCTTCTTCTGTACTCATGTTCTTTGAAAAAAGATTAATTATAACTATATAGACTTTAGGGTCAGTAGTTTCTGTCTTTTATTTCATTTTTCGGAGTTGTTGGTCGATTAACGAAAGCAGTTCACCAGGGAAGGCGTTTAATTACATATCTTCGTTGTATCTGGAACTGGAGGATGGACAAATTCTGGTCCATCTTCTTTTTTATTTGACTGTTGTGGTGAATGACTCGGATAATGACAAATGAGAAGCTTCTCTCTGTATTTCTTTGTTCCACAAGAGCAATACAGGAACTGTTGTCCTTTGGGGTTGATTTTGATTCTAACAAAGTCACCACATTGTGAGCAGATCCATTTCCTTAGATCCTCATTACATTCTTCTGGACATTCAGATATAAACTCAGTTGAATCAAAAGGAATTTCTGCATTTTCGGCCCCTTCCATATTAGCAAGCCCGAAAATTATTTTCTCATTATTTTCTTCTCCGATGTACGGTTCAACTGCTTCTTCATTATGAATCACTCGGAAGTTCTTGAATTTGGTTGTTTTGTGAAGTATTTCAACAACTTTATCAAATCCGTGGGAGGTTCCAATAAAGGAATCCGTGCAATTAATCCATTCTTCCTTGATTTTTACCAGAAACCACGTATTCAACTTCTTGAGCCAACATTGTACTTCCTCAACAGTTCCCGGTAAATGGTCTCCTTCATCTATTTCATCTAGATGGTTGACTGAGTATCGGATATAATCAATGTAGTGGAAGAATAGCTCTTTCAACACAGGATACATTTTCAAGAAGTCGTCTCTCTTCATCGATTCGTAAGCTTCTTTTTCTTTACCTAGGTTGATGCAAATCTTGACGAATGACGTTTCTTCGGTATTTAAACTAGAAATAATGCCTGGATGCCCAGCTTTTTCCATTTTCTTTTCTATTTCTCGATAAGTAAAATAGAGACACGACAAGAAATGTGTAAATTTCTCGTCATTGGTGATTTTCATTCCTCGAATTTGTCCATTTGCTTTCTGATAGTAGAAAGAGATAGGGATATCGAGGTCAGGATGTTCTCCATCTTCAATCTCTTTCTTGAACTCCAAAAATTCGTCTAAAGTCATTTCTTTGACTTGATTGTGATCAATCCAAATTCTAACTTTTAGTCGGTGACTGGGGTGAAGACAGGTTAAAAGTCGCTTTTCGTATTCTCTGGATCCACAGGAGCAGAAGAGGATTTTGTCTTTTTGAGATACGAAATTCCCACATTTGCTACAAATCCATCTCCTGACATCTTGGATGCATTCTTGTGGACATTTTGCTTCAAATAAAACGGAATTATTAGGCGTTTCTGTCTTTTCAACTCCTTCCATGTTGACCATCCCAAACACAATTTTCTCGTTATGCTTATTTGCAATGTATGGTTCAACAGTTGTATTATCATTGACTACTTCACAATTGCCGAATTCCGTTGTCTTAAGAAGAGTTTGAACGACTTGCTCATAACCAGAAGGGGCTACGACTGAGGAATTCACGCAGTTGATCCATGTGTTGTTGACTTTTGTTGGGAACCAAGTGTTTAATTGCCCTATCCAGGCATCCATTTCTTCGATATCTCCCGGAAGATAATCTCCTTCATCAATTTTGTTTCCATGATTCATGGAGCATCTGATGTAGTCAGTGTAACAGAAGAATAACTTCTTTAATACTGGGTACATTTTCAAGAAATCATTTGTATCCATAGACTTGTACCCTTCTTTTGCTTTATCTAGATCGGAACATATCTTTATGAATGACTTTTCTTGGGAATCTAAGTCAGGAAGAATACCAGTATACCCAGCTTTTTCCATCTTGATTTCAATCTTTCGATAAACATGATAGAGCACCGAGAGGAATTTTCCAAATTGAATTTGATTACTGATGATAGTTTCTCGGAATCCCCGGACTAATTTCTCATATTCAAACCGAATAGGAATATCGTAATGAGAACTTTCTCCCTCCTCCAGTTCTTCCGTGAACTCCAGGAGTTCTCCCAGAGTCATTTCTCTGGTTTCATCGTAGTTGATCAAAACTCTGCATTTGGTATTCCTTTGGGTTTCAGTAAGGTCTCTTTGTTTAAATAGAAGTTTGACCTGGAAGTAATTTTTTAAATTTCTGTCGGATGAAGAGATTAATATTGACAACTCTTACCTCATCGTCTTTTTCTGGAAACCCCGTTTTTGGAAAACATATTCCTAAATTGACACCATAGTCAATTTGTCTAATAAAATAACTGTAATTGAGTGGATACCTGGGAAACTCTTTAGATCCTTCTCTTTGTCTAGAAAAGTAACAATGAACGATTAAATATTCAGTATCGTCAAAGAAAATTCGGAAATCAAGAACTTTTTTGCAGTTTGGTTCCAGAAAAAGACTTATGAATCCCTGAAATACACACAATGAATTCAGTCAAGGAACAAAACTTGCCCAACAGAAAATGTTAGTCGATGACAAATTATAGACAAAATATTCCCATTCATTCACAGCCTTAGAGATAACATTAGGAAGATCTTTTTCGATAGGTATGAATTGATACAAGGCTTCATTCCATCCCCATCCTAGCTTACATGCACGACCATCACATGGGCACCAGCTCATTTTGAAAGGAAAAACAAAGTAGTTGTTTTGTAATTACAGATACAAAGAAAAATCGATAATGATTTAAATCAGGACTATTTAGTTTGGAAGACTGACAATTGATAAGTTATCATAGAAGTAAACAGATAAACATGAATACATCAACATGCACGTATTTTTGATTACATTAAGAACGAATGTACTTATATGTGTGATGAGGAAAGTCATTGTTAATGCACATCCAATATGTTATTAAAGAAATGTCAAATTGAAATTTGAAACAATACCTTGACAATTGATAAAAAATTTACTCTCCGAGCATTTGCAAACATATGATAAATCTGATATTTTTCAGCAAAATATTCAGAGCTAGAAGGCTAATGCTGCCTGAAAATTCAGAACATATGAATCTGTTTATGTTCTAGACATTTTCATTTTAAATCCAAGGATGGCTATAACTTTCGCACCAAAAGATGTAACTTAATCACAATGAATCCTATCCTGTCTTTAACCCAAATCGATAGAAGAGAAGTTCCTTAGGAATCCCATCAATGTTCATTTGGTCAAATGTTGCCAGCATTAAATGAAAATCACTTTCAGCCGCCCAAATTTGCTGAAAGGTGCAATATATTTATAGAAAAAATCTGATTTTAGCTTACAGGCATTTTGGCCATGATCATCAAGATTTTGGTTTGCCTCCGAGTCCGTTCTTTTGGAGAATGATTGGGGAATCTAATTACCTGGTAGTCATAGAGGGCATCATAAAGTTTGTCTGTATATTCTTGCGATATCCTTCTACCTTCCGGGCTCAGACTCTCATTGTATTGGAAGAGAACAATGGTGTTGATTATGGCAAGCTCGGAGGCGTCTGTTCCGACGTCGAGAAGGGGATGGATGAGATGTTCAATGTAGGCATGGATGATAATTTTGTGAAGATCACCGAGTCTGAAAAAATAACTTAGAACAAAGATTCTGATAGAACTTATTTAATTTGAAGCCTTTATCTGCTAGAGATTGTGCGAAATGCATCTAGTGTGAATTTGCAAGATCAGTCTTTAAGGATATCAACTTTAGTATTCTATATGAGATACTCTTTTTACATTTCCCTACCCAGAGAATGTAGAAATCAATTCATAACGTTTATCCACAAACTCACCTTCCCTCTTGTTCTTTATCTACATATGAGCCATTTCCCATGGATATTTTCAAAGGATCTACATCAGGCTTGGCCCAAAGAATGACAAAAATGATGACAGACAAAGTCGTGAAATTCAACCTGAACAATTGTGCCTGATCACTTTCTGGAAGCATCCTGAATTGGGGAATACTGTTCGCCCAGTCAGCAACAATGACAAAGAACCGATACCAGATGAAAGATAAGTCGTCTTTAGTAGCAGGTCTAGAGTAGGAAAAATCCATTTTCGTTCTGGGACATACTTTTTCGGGATTCTTTATCCCCTCGATCAGGCTGATGCTGCGATTGCAGCTTTCACAGAGTTGAGGCCATTGGTCCGCAGTGATTTCGGAATACTGGGGATCATAACTTTCCAATGAATTGTTGGTCATGTAGGAAAGGAAATTAATCAAATTCAGACTGCATGGATCGGTATTTGAAGCTGATGAACTTGAAGTCGAAGCCATTGGTGTGGGATTAGGGAGGATCGAGGAATCAGAAGCTTTTGTCTGAATTGTGGAGTCTCTCAGCTGGTTCTCGTCCATGCCAACCAAACGGCATTTCCGAAGCCGACATGCTCGACAACGATTCCTATTGGCTGAAAACACTTTCTCATTTTAATATAAATCATCAATAAATACAACCCATACAAACCTTTCAGAACAGGACAATTCCCTTCGTTGGAGCAGACGTAGTTTCTCCCTTCGTTTATGGATCTTCTGAAAAATCCCTTGCATCCGTAGCAGCAAGGAACCCCATAATGTTTCCGGACGTATTTATTTTCACCACAAACAGCACAAATCATCGGGTTCTACTAAAAAATGAACAAGTACTTGTTCACTTAGTCAAATATTGATTGAATAGGATGCGGAACAACAACAGATCAAAAGTACAAAAGAACAAGTCAATGGAAAATATACTTGCTGCCAGTTGCTTCGGGAGAATCAGCAATCATTTAACTTTAATTATACAGTCGATTCTAATATTCTCAGAGATAATACACCATACTTCCAAAAAATGGGTATTTCTTCAGAACTACATTTAATTTGAATAAAATTAATGAATTTCGCGATATTATTTCCCATATTTCTTAGATTATCTGATAATGAAATTGGTAAATCTTTATAATAATATTATTTAAAGGAGATTTCAACCGTTCCAATTAATATACTTAAATTTTTCTTAACTTCTCTGAATCCCTTATTTTTTTTTACACTGAAAATCGTGAAATAACAATTCTTTTGGAATTCCATCAATGTTCATTTCATTGAAAGTAGATAACATCAGATGGATGTCGCTCTCCAACCCCCAGATTTGGGAGATCCTGGCGACCACCATCAGGAGGTTAGATTGTCTTCTGCTTCTTTCCATAAATGACTTTTCAGGGAATCTGAGATTCTGGTACTCAAAAAGTGCATCAAAGAGTTTGTCGATGTAATCTTCAGAAAGAACATGACCTTCTGGAGAGAGGTTTTCGTGGTACTGGAAGAGCAATATAGTTGCTAGAAGAGAGAGCTCGGTGGAATCTGTCTGGAGTTTCGTCATGGGAGCAAAGAGATGAGTCCCATAAGTGTCGAGAGAATTTCGGACCAGATTGTTCAGACTGAAATTTGAGGAGAATTTAAAATAGAATTATCATGAGAAATTAACCAAGAAATGAAATGTTTATTTCTAAACCAATACGAGATTCCATCTTTCTGAAAATGACATACAGTCAGATACTTACAGGCCAATGGTATCGATAGGTATCCACTCACATGGCATATTTAAAAGACATTGAATACCTCAACGTTATTTCCAACATAACTACCTCTCCATTATATTTCTCGATATTTCATCTACATTCCTCTAACTCTCAGCAAACAATAAATTTAGAATACTTACATTAATTTTCCATCACTTTTCGACACATAGGACCCGTTTCCCATAGGGATGTTCTCCTTCAAGACTGGATCTCCCATCAAGAAGTACATAAAAAACGTCATCGAAATGTTCACGAAATTCATCCTGATTAACTGCAATTGATCATCCTTGGGAAGCATTCTGAACTGAGGAATGCTGTTTCCCCAGTCCGCTACGACGACGAAGAACCTGTACCACATGAAGGGAAGGTCGGAAGGCTCGGCTATCCTCGAACAAGACCAGTCCCATTTCGTTCTGGGACAGACTAATTCCGGATTCCTGAGACCTTCAGCCAAAGACACTGATCTTCCGAAATTCCTGTCCACTCTTCGCCAATCCTCTCTAGTTAGGTTCACGAAATTCGGATCGTAGGAATTCAGACATGTCCTTGTCATGCTCGTCAGAAACCCGATGAGGTTGGTGGATTCAGAAGGCTTCAGATGGAGGGAATCCAAGAGTCCAGATACATCTCTACTTTGGGACAAAACAGAAACTCTGACCGGGGATACTTGTGGTTGTGGAAATTCTTCGTTGTTCCGATCCAATGGCGAGGGGGGTCCATAAGAGTCCATGAAATTCCTAGATTTGAAATCTCTCAGATGAGTCTCGTTCATTCCGACAAAGAGGCATTTTTGGAATCGACAAGATCGACAACGGTTTCTTGATGCTGTAAGATTATCAGAATTCCAAAGTTCTCACTATTATGAAATGGAGAAATAAACTCATGAAAATATTTTATAACCGATTTCGAAATTTACTGATCAAATTTATCGTCAGAATTTCAAGAATGTGTTTCAATTATGTTTAATTTGAATGTTTTAAAGTCTAAATTTGAGGAGAAAGCAAATTACAGTAGTCTTCGGCAATTAGGATGGTAATTGGTCAGAAATTTTAAAGAACGAAAATGCATCGAGAACTTTGATACCTAAAATTTTGAGTGCAAACGTCTTTTCAATTTCCACAAAAGTACAGTATCGAGTTCGAATGACTTCAGAGCAAAAGTGAATTTTAAGACAAAAAAGTTAAATAAATAAATTAATGTGAATAGGCTGCACTTGCATCTTTTATTTATTCAATTTATAGTGCCCCACGACAGCAGAGGTGACAAAATGAATCAGATAGCAGGGTTAGTTTTAAAATTAAAAGCTTTTTAAAAATCATTTTGTAAATCAAAATTAGAAAGCTTACTTTTCTCTACTGGACAATTTCCCTCATTGGAACATGAGTATTTTTTTCCGTCATTGATTGTTCTTCTGAAGAAAGCCTTGCAGCCGTAACCTGGAAAATTAACTATTTTGATGCGGTAAAGTATATGTTAACAACTTACAACAATCTACTCCATAATGTTTCCGGACCTCCGTAGTATCTCCACAAACTGCACAAGTCCGTGTCCTCAGTTCCATTTTTTGTAGTCAGAATGGCAACAATAATTGAGGTGACAAAAACTTTTTTATAGAGCGGCGGCTAATATTGACATTGTATCGAAAAATGAATCGATTGTTTAGAAAGCATAGGGGGAGGATCCATGAGGTTCAATGATCATTTGGCGAAAAATTAAAAGAAGACTTCTTTTTACAGAAAGCACCAAACACAGTAGGATTAAAACTTTTGTAGTAAAGTTTTGTTGCAGACAGTTACTAAGAAAAAAAATTAACAATATCTATGGAATACACTAAAGACCATAATTATACTGGAAAA
Organism: Halicephalobus sp. NKZ332; assembly: GCA_009761265.1. Taxonomy (NCBI): domain Eukaryota; kingdom Metazoa; phylum Nematoda; class Chromadorea; order Rhabditida; family Panagrolaimidae; genus Halicephalobus; species Halicephalobus sp. NKZ332. Next base: position 18,149 of record VOSG01000419.1, on the reverse strand, counting down.
CCTATGATGAATAAGCAAACACTCCTTTAGATAAATTGTTTGGTTTTCTAAATACGGAAATTAAATGCATTCATTTTTTCAGTATATTGTGCTTTCCAGATTCTTGGGTATTACCAAAAATATATTTCTGGAATAATTTATTTCCAAATTCAAACCTCTTAAATCTCATATTATAATTGACAATTGATTTTAAATTGTTCTGTAATCCAAATGCTCGAAATTAACAAATATAAATAATATTGTAGGGAAATCATGTATTTGAGAAAAACCGTCTTCGGAAATTCAAGTCTTCGAGAAAACGCTGGACGAATTTTTCTTTCCGGGAGTTCCCAGCCGATTTTCCTTCGTTTCGTTTTTCCCTTTTCACACTGATCTCCTCGATTCCCTATTTTAAACCTTTTCTATTATCCTTTTCGTATTTTAATTTCACTCATATGATTTCCTCACAACTAATACTATATATTTTGAATATTTTTCATATATGAAAAAGAATTCCCAATTATTTTAAAATCCAAACTTTGGGTGATTGCTGATTTTACTTTTTCTAAGATAATTTCCATTTTAATCTTTTGAGAACATACTTTGACTTTTCCTCGTGACATAATCAAACTTTATGAAGATTATTTTTATCGATTACATATTTCAGAGATGGGTAAACAATTCAAGTCCAAAGAACAGCTCATCACGGATCCCGTCCGGGATGCGGGTTTCAAGGAGAGTCTGGAGTTCGAGAGGCTGAAATTAAAGACTCCTAAAAGTGACAGAGCAAGAATCATCAAGAAGATGAAGAGTCAGGTAAGCTTTTGGGAATTGCTAAGTTTGAATATGAATTTTGTCATTAGATTTTGCTAAAAACTACTTTTCAGGAAAAGCGGAAACGTCGAGAGGAACGTAAGAAGGAACGTGAAATGCTGGGGGATGAGGCTCCCGCAAAGGACCAACCGAAGACCATCGAGAACATGAGGGAGGCCGATGTGACGATGGTGGACGCCGAGGACGAAGAAGTCCTCCACGACCAAGAATACGATGAGATGGCTAGTTACTTCAACAGAGAAACAACTCCCAAAGTAGTTCTCACCACATCTCCGAAAGCTAGAGTCGACACCCACAAGTTCTGCTTTGATCTGACCAAAATCATTCCTGGAGCACAATGTGTCCCGAGAAGATGCATTCCCGTCAAGAAGATCGTGAAGCAAGCCATCGAAAAGGGATACACGGATTTGATTATTATCCACGAAAACAGAGAAAAGTTCCTTCCAGGTGAGTTATTTAATCATGTCACAAACTAAGCTTTTTTCTAGACGGCATGATCCTCTGCCATCTCCCAGAAGGTCCGACAGCGTACTTCAAGATCAACAGCCTCACCTATCCGAAAGATATCAAAGGTGTCGGCGAAACTACGAGTCATTACCCAGAAGTCATCCTTAACAATTTCAACACTCGTCTGGGTCTTCTGATTTCGCGCATGCTTATTTGTATGTTCCCTCAAGATCCCAACTTCGTCGGACGTCGAGTGGTCACTTGGCACAACCAGCGAGATTACATCTTTTTCCGTCATCATCGGTATGAATTCAAGCGGGAAGGAGAGAAGGCGGCGCTTCACGAACTCGGACCGAGGTTCACACTGAGATTGAAATGGCTTCAGAGAGGAACCTTCGATCCTGTAGAGGGGGAATATGAATGGGTCCTCAAACGTCACGAAATGGAGTCCAGCAGAAGAAGATTCTATCTTTAAGACAGTGGGATTCCGTTTATTTCCATTGTTATTGTTGATTTTGCGGAGTAATAAAGAGTACGATACAATTCTCCCGAAACGATTGCCTGGGTTTTGTAGAATTTTATTAGCAGTAATTTGGATTGATTTTCTTGGTTCTCACATCGGAGCCAGTTCTCCTTGCCACCTGCCTTCCTCCTCCGACATGTAATGCCATAACATGGATTGATTGACCTCGTTGCGGCAAAATGGTCTGGTGCCGAGACCGATTGTCCTTTTTTTCAGTCAGGTTCCCAGTCCAGCGCGCGCAAATTTGGTTCTTCGCGCGATTTTGGCGCCAAAACATGTTTTCATTTTTGTTTGAATGGTCGCGTTTCGTTTTTCTCCTTATTTTTTGTATTAATTGTTACAATTTGTTTTGGGTTTTAGGCTGTTACGATGTCTCCGAAGAAACCAGTAACACCTCGTAAAAATGGTCGTGATACGAAGAATCCATGGGGGATTCAGAGCAAAAGCCCGATTACGAAACCTATAGCTAAAACACAGGTCCGATCTCTTTTTATTATTTTTATTTGATTTCAACGTTTAGGCTTCACCGATTAAGGGAAGGATGCTGGATTTTAGTATTCTGGATAAGCACAAGGGTCAAGCTTGGACGGATTGGATGTACGACGACAGCAGCAACGACACTCAGCCTGCGACCTCCGCGAATCCGGCCCCCGTCCCCCAGGACCCTTCTGGTGGCGGAGACTTGCTCGTCGTCGAGACCGAACAAGTTGTCCGAGAGGAAATGCAAATCGAAATCAAGGAAGAGTCGGAAGTCTCCGTCAAGAAGAACCGCAAAGCCACTGCTCCAAAGAAAACTGACCCGACTCCGAAGTTCGAAAAGACCATGGCTAACTTGACGAATATTCTCCTTGCTAGACGCTCGGCTCGTCTTCGTGAGAAGAACACCGGGGTCAGAGATTTCGGAATTGAAGCTGAAATCGACGCTCTCAGAGAAGACGCCGCGAGAGAAGGAGTTCAACTTCCAGAAGTAGACTTCAAGGCCACTGGTCGTTCCGACAACGTTGTTTTCAATGGAACTCAGTCTCCTGAAATCCCGGACAAGAACTCCGGAAGAAAAAGAAGGCTGAGTATCAGCTCCACAACGACGACTGACACTACTCCTGGAAGAATTCCTCGGAAAACAGCGAGGATGTACACTCCGTCGAGGGACAGCACTTCTTCGAGAAATAGTGTCCAGAGAGAAATGAGTCAATCCAGAGCCAGCAGCACTTATTCCACCCCTCGCAGAGAGAAGGGTGCCGCCAAGTCTATCGAGAGCCCCAACCCGAGAGATGGCTGGGAAGTCCCCAAGCAGGGTTGGTGCTACGACGAAGTCACTCTTCAGAGAAGAACAAAGGTGGTTCCCTATGTTGGGTAATGTCATTACTTTGGGTTTTCAGGAAATCGAGAAAGGAAAGCAGAAGGAAGTCTACCAGCGCTATCTTGCTGAAGTTCCTAAGCACAAGAGAAAGAAGGGGGTCCATCCGAAAACCCCGAACAAGTTCATCGACTATTCTCGCAGATCCTGGGACGCTCAGATGAGGGCTTGGAAGCGTTCGCTATACGAGTGGGCGGGAATGTCTCCTAGTCAATCCGTCTTAGGCTCGATCAACGGGTCGGAGGCGGATGAGATAGATTTGAAGCAAAGAGAGAATGAGGAGATGGAAAACGAAACTCCGAGCAACCTCCTCAACAAGGCCGTCGAGAAGATTGGGGAACAGCCGATCTACAACCCAGATCAGATGGCTTCCTTGATGGGGCACTTCGATCTCTACACGAGGGAAGGGGAATCCACTCTCAAGGCACCTGTTGCCGGAAACGTCAACGGTCCTGTCGACTTCAGCGGATTGAAGGCTTGAAGTTCCGCCAAATATTTTCCCTGGTCTTTCTCCTCTTCCTCAAATCCCGCTTGCTTCCGTAAGTGCATGCGTGTATTTGGTTAATGTTTTAAGCTAAATTTGATTGCATTTTTGATTTAGTTCGCGCGTTCTTGGTGTTTTGTCTATTCTTGGATAAACTTGGACATTTTGACAACTAAGTCTGGCAAGCATTCTAAACTAGATCTGGAGAAATTAGGTTCTCAGACACAGGTACTTCCACTGGGTGAATTCGTCGATTCCTTGACGGCCGCCCTCTCTTCCTAGCCCGGACTCCTTCACTCCTCCGAAAGCGGCTTCTGCACAACTGATCGCTCCCTCGTTGATCCCGATCATCCCGGTCTCGAGTCTCCTGGTGACACGGAAGATCTGCTTGTAGTCGTTGGAGAAGATGTATCCTGCGAGCCCGTAGCGAATGTTGTTCGCTCTTGTCAGAACCTCCTCTTCGGAGTCGAATTTTTGGACCGCGACAACTGGACCGAAGATTTCGGTGTTGGCAAGTTCCATTTCTTCGGTGACTCCGGTCAGGACCGTCGGTTCGAAGAAGTTCGTTCCTTCAATGACTTTTCCACCGGAAACAATCGTGGCTTTTTTCGTAATGGCGTCATCGACAAGAGACTTGACTTTCGTGATGGCTTTATCATTGATCAAGGGACCCTGGGTGGTCTTGGGATCGAGGCCGTTGCCGCACACCAACTTCGAGACCGTCTCCTTGAGCTTCTCGACGAACTTGTCATGGATTCCCGATTGGACGAAGATCCTGTTCGCAGAAACACAAGTCTGGCCAGAACATCTGAACTTGGAAGCGATCAGGCTTTGAATAGAGATGTCCAAGTCGGCGGAATCGAAGACGATGAAGGGGGCGTTTCCTCCGAGTTCGAGACAGACACGTTTGACCGTGGAAGCCGATTGGGAGAGGAGGAGCTGGAATAGAGTAATAAGAATCAAGATCACAAAGCGGTTTAGTTAATTTGAATAGAATTCCAAATTCCCCCAAACTTCTTCATGGGGTTCAAAGAAACAAAACCAAAATAGGAAGGTCTCGTATGATTCTTGATAATCGGTATTAATGTAGATAAGTTTAGATCTAGTTTAGGCATATTGCTTCCACAATTATGTAATAGATCTCTCACCTTTCCGACAGCGGTACTTCCGGTGAAACTAATACAGGAGACATCTGGAGACGCACACAGGTATTTCGAAATTTCGGCAGTGTGTTCGTGATCCGCAGTAATGACATTAAAGACACCATTGGGCAATCCGGCTTCTTTCGCAGTCTGGGCCAGAGCAAGAGCGGAATAGGGAGTCTCGTGAGCGGGTTTAATCACTAAAGTACAGCCGGCGGCGATAGCTGCAGCTGCTTTCCGGGCTATCATCGCGGATGGGAAGTTCCACTGAAACAAATGTTAATCGATACATGAATTAAGGAGTACAAATAGCAGTTTGTGTAGATTGGATGGTGGAAAAATTAATTAATATGGAAACTGGGGAAGAGGAACTAACTGGAGTTATGATAGCGACGACTCCGATGGGCTCTCTGGTGTGGAAGTGCTGTCGATTCAGAACCGGGGCTTGAATGACTTCCCCGGAGATCCTTCTGGCTTCTGCAGAATACCAGTCCAGGAAGCTGGCAGAGTACTGGATCTCTCCCTTAGCCTCCGCCAGAGGCTTTCCTTGCTCCTTTGTCAACAACTCAGCGAGGTCGTCTTGTTTCTCCGTCAAGATCTGGAACCAGCGATTCAGAATCGCTCCACGTTCTTTCGCGGTGGTTTCGAATCCCCATTTGTTGAAAGCCTCTCTAGCAGCACCGACGGCCTGGAAACAGCGATATTAATGCATGAATATATCGGTGTGGTAATATATCAAGTAATTTAAACAAACAATTTGAGCATCGGAAGTGTCGCAGTTGGTAACATCCCCCAATGTCTCGTTGGAAAAAGGATCAATGACTTCGAATGTTCTTCCGCTGATAGACTTCATCCATTTGCCTGGAATTAATATGAAATCAATATATGGAAAACAAAAATCCAGAAAGTTACCATTGATGAAAGCCTTTCCTCCTTCTGGGAGAAACTCTGACTTGAATCCTCTCATGGAAATATTTATTAGGTTAGTTTGCTTCAGCAAAAGTCTAGAATTCATTTTGATGAAGGTATTACAGAAATACTTATATCTGGAAATATGTTTCTGGAAAAGTTGTTTACTTCAAGCGGAAAATTCCGACCGTTTTTCCCGTAGCGAAGGAAGGAAAAGCTATCTTAGAAAAAGAACTTTGGCTTTCTCTATATTACTATAGATAATGTTTCTATTAGCTTGATATTCTTTCGTTTTCTTCCCTTTTATACTTACTCACTTTGTATTCTCAGGAAAACAGAAGAAAGTCTAATAATGAAGATATCGATATTTTTGTTTCTGGGAATTCTGATTTCTCTCGGACATGGATTCTTCGATTCAGAACCCAATGACTGTGAAATGACTTATATGTATTATGTCCCCAAATACATGGTAAATCCAATACGTGTGAAATTAATATATGAAGTATTCAGGATGTGGGCTTCAACTACGGCAACTACGGGTACTCTTTGTGGCTCTACGGAGAAGCTCACTACTATATGAACTTCATGTGAGTTATACGTATATATTTAATATAATGCTGGTCGTTTTGTCTACAGGAATAGAGGGGAAGTCAACGGGATTCCGATCATTTTCGTTCCGGGCAACGCCGGATCGGGGAAACAGGCGAGATCTATCGGTTCTTTATTGCAAAATAAAACCACTTTGAGACATTCGGGTTTTCATTTTGATACCTTTACTCTTGATTTTAATGAGGTAAGATTTTGTGTTAAGAATGAGCTGGATATATTTTGTTCCAGGAACTCAGCGGATTAGATTCGAAGGCAATTCGACGTCAAGCGAACTACCTCGAGAAAGCCATCGAGCATGTCTGGAAAATGTACAGGGTTCCTCCTCCTGGAATCATCTTCATCGGACATTCCATGGGTGGTATCGTGATCCGAGAGGTTCTTGGGAAGGAGGGATTTGATTTGGACAAGATCGCTTTTGTTATGACACTGTCGACTCCACATGCAAGACCTCGTAGGTTTTTAATTTCTAGAATTTTATATCAAAATTCGACATTCTAGCTCTATTGATAGATTTCGACATGCATAGATTCTGGCATGAGATCGACCAATCTTGGAATTCTTCGAAACTTATCAATTCCAAAGTTAGATTGATTTCCATAAGCAGCGGAATAAAGGATGAATTGATCGCAGAACCCCTGACGAAGTCAGATCTCCCTAATATTTATCATTTTTCATCGACAGGGATAGATCGAGTTTGGCTTGAAGCTGACCACAAAGCCATTGTTTGGTGCAATCAGTTAGTTAGACAAAATTCGAGGATAATTTTCGAATTCGCAGAGGATCCCATTAAATTTAAAAAGAACATTGACGAAATCATTTCGAATCACTTTCAAGGACCTCAGAGGATGTTGAAGAAATTGAATCCATCCAGGGATAAGGTAAAAGACTACCCTGAAGTATGCGAAAAAAATGCAAAATGCGAAGGCAAAGGATTCGTCGAGATAAAGAAGAAAAAGGATGATGTTATATTAGTCCTAGGAAAAGCATATGGATCTGAGCTGATCTCACTTGCGAAAGAAGTCACATGCAAAGTCACAACAAGGTATTTGACCAAAAATAATTATTACTCTTTGATCCCTGCTGGAATATGCGAGGGATCCGATTTCTTCGTCAACACCGACAACTCTAAACTCTGGGTATTTTTTAAAATTCATTAATTTCAACTAATATTTCCTTTTCTGCAGGTCCTAGATTCCTCTACAGTACCTCGAAATTCCGTGAATTTGCCTACCTTTTTCTCTTCCCAAAGAATCCAGAAGAAATTTAAAGTTTCGAAAGGAATTTTTTTGATGGAATTCCATAGAATTCCTTTGGATATCTACCAGGTCACCGTAGGGAGATCTTGTTCCCAGAAAGATCAAGGATTCCATCGGATATTCTTCGAAACCAACAACGGAATCAGGAGATTCTCCAGAAGTGTAGTAGAGGGAGAAAAAAGTTCTTTGAGAATTTATAACATTGGAAACGATACTGGAACTCTCTACTTTCTGGATTCAGATGAATGTGAATACGACGTAGAAATCAAATTAGACATCATTCAGACATTTAAACAGGTAAGTAATTATTTAAATTACATTAATGAATTATATAAAGTTATTCCAACAATATTTTCAGATGCTGCTGACATGGGTGACCTACTTGCCCTTCATGATTCTGACCAATCTCATCATGCTCGAACTTTATCGTTGTCATTTACCCTCTTGGTTCAGAACTGTTGTATTCTTCATCCATACCACAATAATAGCGAGTGCTTTCCAACCTTTCGTCGTACCGTACTTTATTACATTTTTCTCTCTCCTGATTGCTGTATTAATAAGGATAGTTTCTGACACATGGAACAATTTCTGGAAAAAGCGGATGGAAAATCTTGAAGATAATCAGTGAGTCTTTATTTTTAATATCCTATTACTTGTAAATTTTACAGATCCAGTCCACGATTTCTGACGAAAAATGTTTTGTGCATTTTTGCCGTTGTTTTCCCGTTTTTCTCTCCTTTTTTGACCTCAATTCTACTTTACGTTCTTCATCATGACCCCAAAGAAGCTACTACTAGTCGGTCTTTCAAGCTCCTCTTCACTTTACTTGTCTCTATTCCGGGTACTATAGCTGTAGTTGATGTACTTAAACATGGCTCAATTTTCGAATTTCCGTCGATGACCTACGTTTTCTCGACGATGTTCTTCTGGCTGAACTCCTTGGTATTCAGGGGAAGAAATACTCTGTCAACGATGGTTTTGTTCATCTTGATAGTCATGGGGTATCAATATGGAATCAGTCATTTCACCCCCTTTTTCTTCTCCGTCGAAGGTACTTGTGTGTTAACTTATATCGCTTACATTTCGTTTCTATGGTATGAATAGGTTTATTGCACTTTAAAAAATGGAGGTTGTGAAAAATAAAAGATGGCTCTAATAACCTGGGGCAGTACGTGGTGGAGGACAGTGATTGCAAGCACCTAAAAATTGATAAACTTATTTTTTTAGATTCTTCGAAAATGGAGGTAATATGGGAGAATTGGGTTGAAATAGTTTCCACACAGAAGGAGATCATGTATACAAAAATGAATTACATCAGACTCACACGACTTTAATGAATTCAATATTTCTTATAATCACTAATTCGTGGTTCTGACGTAACAACTTTGTATAATGTACTATTGTGTGAGACTTATTTTCCATACATTTTCTCTATATTGATTTCCAGTATTTTTGATCTAGACTTACCAGAATCTCCTTGAGCTCCGAGTTCTCCAGCCTGACCATCTGCTCCGGGAGCTCCATCTGGGCCTGGCTTTCCGGCGTCTCCGGCAGGTCCTGGAGGTCCAGGAACTCCGGCGCCAGCGGGGGGTCCGGCGGGTCCATCGGGACCGGGAGGTCCAGCAGGTCCTGGAGGTCCAGGTGGTCCGGCAGTTCCGGGGACGTCGCTGATGGCTCCGGGTTTTCCTGCAGCTCCGGCTTCTCCGTCGGGTCCAGGGGGTCCGGCGATACCGGGGGATCCAGCTTCTCCAGCAGATCCGGGTTTTCCGGCTGGTCCGTCTTCTCCGTTGGCTCCGGGTTCTCCAGCATCTCCCTTGGGTCCTTGAGGTCCGGGAGGTCCAGCGGGTCCAGCAGGGCAGTCGAAGCAGAAGTCGTCAGCAGTGGGTTGACTTCCGGGAGCAGCATCAGGTCCGGACTGTCCGTCAGCTCCGGGCTGTCCATCGTTTCCATCTTTTCCATCGGGTCCAGGAGGTCCTGCAGGTCCAGCTTCTCCGACTCCACAAGAGCAGCAAGATTCACCGGCGGCAGCTTCTGGAGCAGTAGCAACGTGTTGGTTGTTGATTCCGGTAGCGGAATATCCGGCGGCTTGAGCAGAAGCATATCCTCCAGCTTGAGGAGCTCTTCTGATGTTGGAGTAAGATGCGGTAGACAAAGGTCGTGCTTGGAAGTGGAAGGCTGATTTGTGGGTGTCTCTCTTCTGGAGTCTACCCGAGAATCCTTTGAGAGATTCGTACTTGGAGAATTCTTGATAGAGGTTATCCGTCTGATGGACACAGAAGTTCAGTTCTTCCTGAAGAGAAGATTGGACATGCTGAGCGTAACTGTAGAGCATAGGAATACAGACAGCGGCTGTTATGGTGGCTACGGTAGATACCAGGATCCCGAAAAAGGCAAGCTTCTTCGTCGAGTGCGCTTCTGCGAGAAGCGTTTTGATATCTTTGTTTTCTGATTCCATTTTGACGGTCTAAATCCCTAGAAAGATGAGGATAGATATGAGGCGATGAAAGAAAAACAAAAGAAAAGATCAATAAACGATAAAAACTCGAAATCATGATTTTCACAAGAATCTTCAAATCCGATCATTATTTTTAAATTTGACTTTTGTTTAAACTTTTTTCTGGAACAGGAATTGATGTCAGGAGGGTGAATAACGTTCGTGCTAACATAGGAAAGTACATCACTACATATAAATAATTTTTGAGATTTCCGAAATGAAATTAAATATCGATGAATATTTAATGGCTTTGATGTTTTTTAATAATAGATCCTTAACTAGAAATTTACCAATGATCTAAGAAGAGGGACTACGGTAGTTCTCTCACGCATGACGTCACATCGGACTGATAAAAAAGAAATTCAAATAGTTTCAAAGATAAATTACATTACTTCCTTTGAATATCCCCTCGGTTAGGAACTATATTCAAAAATCAAAGGAGTTAGGAACTTTGATTCACTCTCAATCTCAGAAACTCCATTTGAAAAAACAAAATTAGGATAAATTCCCCGAGGGAATCCTGAAGAAAATAAACCTTCCGAAATGAGATCACTATAAAGTGTGGTTATCACGCTTTATTTGCCGAAAAAAATTGTGAATCTCCGCCTTTCATCCTTCCAAAATTCTCGACTGCCTCTGGCGACTTCCGATTTCGATTCCAGTTTCCTTCACGGAGCTCGATTCTATGAAGATGGACTTTAAAAGAAACTCGAATTTTGATTAATTTTGATGAATTATCAAGAAACAAAATCAAGATTGCCAAACAACTCGTTTTGCAAAATTCGATTATGCAATGCAAAATTGGGTCATTTGAATAAGTGGCCAATTGTGGAATAACTGGTTTGAGGGATGTTGTGAGGAACTTTTTTCAAAACTGTTCCGCACTAGTGTTCGTTCTCGAAACGGTTTTTAACAACAATTTTTAAAAAGTTAACTATTACAATTTCAGTTAATTATGTTTCGTAAGATGAGGTTTTTTCAGCAATCTACTTTAAATTGCGTTCTTTGAAACAGTTGTTTGACGTCAACTTTTTTCAAACTTTTTAAATATTATAATTTAAGTTAATTATATCTGCTAAAGTTTTTTTCAAAAATTGTCTCACCCCATTGTCCATTCTCGAAACGAATTCTTTGAAGTAAATTTTCGAATTTTTGTACGATTTGAGAAATTTCATCTTAGGGGAAATAATTTAACTATCAGCTGATCCCAGAATTTTCTTTTCAAAAAATTATTGAAAATTAAGTCCCTTCGAAACGAGTTTCCTGAAATGTGGCTTTTCTCATGTTTAAATTTAAATAAACTTTATCTCGAAATGCTTTTTTATATCAGCAGTTGATCCAAAACTTTTCCTTTCGAAAAAAATCTCAAATTAGATCTTACTCTCGAAATCAATTTCCTGAATTCAAGTTTTCGTTTTTTTTGAACTTCGATTTTCTGAAATCCATTGCATTTCTAGAAAGAAGTTTAAAAATTGTCAATTAATCAGAACATTTATCTATTTAGAGCAAATTAGTGTAAATTACTTCTTATTTTTGAAAATATTTCTTTTAAATGAGTAATACTTCTTAAAAAAGCTTTTTGGATTATCGGTTGATCAGGAAGTCTGTCTTTTTCAAAGAAATTAAAATGATATCCTCTTTCGGAATTTATTTTTTTAACTATGTGTCTCAAAGCTAATGTTTACTCAATTTATCTGTTGATCAGGAAGTTAGTCTTTTTCCAGATCTTCTTGAGCAACAGGTTTATGTGTCTATTGAAACGAGTCATTTTTTACTTTTTTAACAGCTTATCTTCTCAAAAATCTCCATAGATCTTTTTGGAAACGTGAATCTGGAAACATGGAAGAAAAACTCAAAAATTGATTTTTGACGATTTGAGACTTCTTTACGCTTCGTGGGGGAAATGAAAATCTACGGGGAGCTGATTTGCGAAAAAAAAAGTTCTAGAATTTAGAGGAATTCCGAAAGTTTAATTTCCACCATTTTAAAATAAAAACTTTTCTCAAAATCAAAGGATATCTAAAAGTATATCTTTGAGAAACTTTGTACCTGATTAAAGTCACAAATATTCTCCAAAGAATCCAATATGGATTGAATATATTAAATAAGATCTGGTTTTTCAAAAAAGAAAATTGAAACCTAAGTGCAACTTTTAAATTTAAAATTAGAGACTACTGTCTCTCCTGACACCCGTACTCTGGCTCTAGTCATCGATAATATGAATGCATTGATTCCTTTATTTACAACCCTTATTGATATCTAATCTACGGGACAGTCAACTTTTCGCTCTGTACATATAAGACAAAGGGAAAGAATAAGGATTGTAAAGTTGAGACCTGAGTAAACTTCGTGATGGCATTTAGTAACCGGGAGCGGTACGTGGTGGGGGGCAGTGCTGAAACCATATGGATAAGTAAAACCGAATTATCAGTGTGGGAACTTACGTCGCAGCCGCCTTTGGGTCCGCTCTCTCCGTCCGGTCCACGGTCTCCGGGGGCTCCGGGTTGTCCGGGAGTTCCGGCGCTTCCCATGTCTCCGGGAGGTCCAGCGGGTCCGGCTTGTCCGGGCTGTCCATCGTTTCCAGGGGGTCCGAGGGGTCCAGGTTGTCCGGAAGGTCCAGGGGGTCCGGGAGGTCCAGTTTGGCCAGGGATGTCGTTGACAACTCCAGGGGGTCCAGGAGGTCCGGCTTGTCCGGGTTGTCCGTTGTTTCCAGGGGGTCCAGGAGGTCCAGCGGTTCCAGGGGATCCAGGGTTTCCGGGGGCACCGTCGTTTCCAGGGGCTCCAGGGTTTCCGTTGGGTCCTTTGGGTCCAGGGTTTCCGGCGGGTCCAGCGGGTCCAGCAGGGCAGTCGAAGCAGAAGTCGTCGGCGCTGGGTTGGCTTCCGGGAGGGGCATCAGGTCCGGACTGTCCATCAGCTCCGGGCTGTCCATCGTTTCCGTCACGACCATCGGGTCCGGGAGGTCCTGGAGGTCCAGCTTCTCCGACTCCGCAAGAGCAGCAAGATCCACTGGTGGCGGCGGCGGCGGCTTCTCCTCCACTGATTCCAGCATCAGCAGGTCCTCCATATCCACCAGCAGCAGCGTCGTTGCTGTAAGAAGCAGCTCCACGAGCAAGGGCTCTTCTTCCGACGATTCCAGATCCCTTTTGGTAGGCAGAACGCTTCAGACGACCTTGGGTTCCGGTGAGACGCTCGATCTTGAGGTACTCTTCCCAGAGTCCAGAAGCACGGTGACGACAGAAGTCGACTTCTTCCTGGAGGCTGGATTGAACATGTTGCATGTAGTTGTACAACATGGGAACAGCAATGATAGCTGTGAGGGTAGCAACTGTGGAGACTGCAACTCCGAAGAAGGCGAGCTTCTTCAAGCTCTCGGCTTCGCGATCCTGTTTCTTCACGTCCATCTAAAACAATTTACTGTCATGGGGAAACAAAAACAGTACATGAAGAAGGAGTCTAATATATGAAAGTCAGTTTTAACAGAAAATTTCGGAAAATATTCATATAGAATTGGAGTTTCATATATAGAAGTCAAATAGGAAAAAGAATAAAGCAAAAGACTTACTTCTTTGCCGTAAACAGATGAGCTGTCAACTGCGCTGTGGAATCTACCATCAGAATCCCCTTTTATAGTAATTCCGAAGAGAACTCCGGCCCACGTTGGCCAGCTCCGCCTGTATCCCCTGACTTCGTGGGGGCAAATGCCGACGGACATGCTTCATCGCCCTCGAAACATTGTCAGACATAGCAAAAACTTGATTTTAAGGGGCCTTGAGGATAGGAGAGACGAATTCACGGATCCGTTATGCGCGGCTTCTTGCGCAACTTGTTTTTGGATGATGACTGCATTTCCCTTTCTGCTTATCGAAACCGTTATCTCTCTGGCCGCGGGCAAAACCTAGATTTTGAAACTGAAACCTGTCGAGTTTCTGGGTAAAATACGTGGGTGGATTCTGCAGCTAAAGAAAGAAACATGTATGTAGAGTGCTGTAAAAGTCCGACTTGGAATCATAAACAAAGTACTGATTTTTTGGAAGAAAAAAAGGCAATTGCTCAAAGGTGTTTCTACGCAATGTGGAAATGAGATTAGATAATTTCTGAAGTTGGGTTTTGTGAATGAAAAAATTCAGACATTGTAACCAGCAATCTTTAGGTTATTTTTGTTGCTTTATAATCTTCTGGGATATGAATAAAATATTTAAAGCTATCGAAAATTGAAAAGCAATTTAATAAATGCTGTAAATGATAAAAATGTCTTTAATTAAAAAATTGAAATGTTTACATGAAGTTAATTTGTTTTCGGATTTTTATCTTTTCTTTCCGAAAAATAAATTCGTTTCAAAATACTTCTTCTGGAACCAAATCGTTATTTTTATTTTTGACTATTCATGGAATTTATGGATACTTCGACAGTTACGTTAGATCTTTGAAATGTATATGCATTCTGAAACCAGAAAACACCGAACTCATATCGCTAAATCAACTAAAAAATTGCCCAAAATAAAGAATAAATTGTTTCTTGACTCTGTGGAGAACTTCCTTCTGAGTTTCATATCGGATTTCATCTCCAGAACTCTATTCGGTATTTTTTATTTGGATTTAAATTAAATTATATTTTGTTTTACTTAATTCTAACCCAATGCTGTTTTGCTTTATTTTACTTTTACTTTTATTTTATCGAATTAGCTTTTCCGCTTCTACCTTTCTTAAACCGGTAAATGCTTGGATCCGAATTACCTTGTGTAGGAACTTCAATTCTCAGAGTTAATCGAAATCCAGTTCTTACAGTCATACAGAATTAACGGTTTCCTCCTATCAGATAAGCCTCCGAAACAAGTCCTTTGTACGAGGTTATACTCTAAAGGCGTCGGAGGATAAAAATGGATCCCATATAAATGATTAAAAGTCGTTGTTTACAAAAATTCTTGGAATTTATCCAGAATGTCGAGTGACGAGAAGATGGATTCAAAGGAGAAGGTCTCGGAAATGGAGGCTTACCGTAAGCTGGCCTTCTGCGGGAGCGCCGTATGTACTGTGGCGATTTTGGTAGCGGTCCTGGGAGTTCCAATGCTGTACACTTACCTTCAGCATGTACGGTCCAGCTTGGACGACGAAATCGACTTTTGCACTCAGAAGACCGAGGGACTTTGGGAGGAGTTCGAAAAGGTATTTTAATGTTTAATAGGAACATCAAATTCAAAGATGTTTTCAAAGTTTTGGATTTTTATTTTCACGAGAACTAATTGTTTTTGACTTTGGTCCCGAAATGAAAACCCTGATTAGTAATTCCACATCGAGAAAGTGCTAGGAAGTTAAATCATCATTTTGGGGTTATTTCCAAGAATTTTTATTTTGGTCCTGGGAAGAGAATTTCCTTTAGTGATTTCTCGGTGAGAAAATTTGAAGGCGCAATCACTATTTTGCTAAAACTGAAACTCCAGGAATTTCCACTTTTCATTTCTGTAAAATTTTCCTTCCTCAAAAACTTGCATGGGAAATGAGAGTTCTTTGAAAGGCGGCTATTTTTAAACTACATTTTGAAATTTTATTTTGCATTGTTGATTACTACGCAAATATTACGTAATTTTCCAATTGGAATGACTTCCAGATTGACTCTCAGGGTTCTGTTCTCAGAATCAAGAGGGATATCTCGATGAAACATGGGATGAAAATGCAGCAACGAACAGCTCGTCGGGAAGGTATTGCTCGTCGGAGAGTCGCTGTCAGAGGGGCTGCCAGTTACAGTACCGGAGGCGCAGGGGGGTACGGGGCATCTCCTCCTGCTCCAACTCCTCCTCCATCACTCGGAAGTTATGGAGAGTCTCTCGCTGTGAGTGCAGCTCCCTCCTCTGCCGGAGGATCCTGTTGTTCTTGTGGAGTCGGAGAGGCTGGGCCCCCAGGACCTCCCGGGCCTAACGGGAAAGACGGAAATGACGGTCAAGCTGGAGCTGATGGACAATCTGGACCGGATGCTCCTCCTGCAACCCAGCCCAGTGCCAACGACTTCTGCTTCATTTGTCCTCCTGGTCCTCCTGGGCCCGGAGGTAATCAAGGACCTAAAGGACCTTCTGGAAAACCTGGGCAACCTGGAATGTCTCCGAGACCGGCGAATCCAGGACCTTCTGGACCCCCAGGACCACCCGGGCCTCCAGGAAACAATGGCAATCCTGGGCAGGCTGGACCCCCAGGACGTCCAGGTACCCTTAGTGACATCCCAGGAATGCCAGGACCTTCAGGACCCCCAGGACCTCCTGGACAGCCTGGACCTTTGGGACCCCCAGGAAGTCCCGGAACCAACCAGCCCGGGCCTCCTGGACCTCCAGGGGACGCCGGCAACCCTGGTCCGAACGGAGCTCCTGGAACCCCTGGAAAACTCGGACCAATGGGCGATCAAGGAATTTCTGGAGGATGTACGCATTGTGAGTTTATCGAAGAACTGATGGATTGTTTTTTATCTTGCACTTTCAGGTCCTCCACCTCGCACTGCTCCTGGATATTGATCTTCTCATTATTCCAAATTCAATTTTTTGTAAATAAAAGACGTCATGGAATATTATAGAAATTTAATTACATTTTAATAAATCATAAGATTTTGAAATGTAGGGAGGAGTACAGCAATTCCCGATTCTGGAAAAAAATAATCATATTCATTGCAAATGTTTTTGGAGATTGACAAAACTACTTTTCTATTTCATTATATGCAGTCAGACCAGATGATTGCTAGAAATTCTTCAAACTCACAGGTGGCTGGCTTCAACTTCGAGTTTGTTTGAGACTTCGAACTTTAGAAAATAATTCAGAAAAAGCCCGTGGAAAAATTACGGGGGAGATACAGGAAAATTATTTGGATTTTGGAAACCTGGTGTGTACTATGAGAATGCTGCGATGATTCTAGTATGGTGTAGTATGAAGCTTATCGTCTCTTAATTAAATACTAGATTTTTATTTTGTCCTTTAAATTATAGTCTTAATCCTTTTTATTACTATAAGGCTGTAAATTTTGTAACACAATCTATAAATTCAAAACACAATTTTCATTTTCGTATTTGTTTTTTTCTTAATTTCATATTTTCCTTTCACGCGCAATTTATGCAATTCAAAAAATAGTTTAATTTTTATTTTGCATTATTTCAACTGCTTTTTACGAGACCATGAATTATATTATTACGCCCTTTGATATTTCCGGTATTCAGACATCACGTCCAGAAAACTCCTCGAGGCTGGATCTTACCGGGAAATTGAATGAGCTTTTTCAGATTCCCCAATATCAGTTTTTACTTCAATTTTATAATTATTTTCCTTGAGAAGCGGCACTGTATCCTACTATAATTATTTCTAGACTATTTTTTAGCATTATCGATGGAGGAAAATTTGCTCTGTGGGACTCTTCTACTCATTGTAAATTTTTCGAAAACTGATATTAATGCCGGAAGTAAAACGAATTTCAGACTTGCCTCATCGCCTTCACTATCTGTATCGCTGATTTGCAGTTGTTCATCACAGTACCTCAATTGAACACGACTTTCGGGAGATTATGTTTCTCACAACGAGTTGCGGATTTGCTTTTGATTCTTTGTTTCATGCTTTACATGGTCCCGATGATCATCGCTCATCCAGAAAAAGACGGTCCGGGATATGTGTCTTTCGTGACATTCATCATCTTCCCTCTTCACTTCTGTTCCAAGTTGGCCGACAATCCGAAAAGCTTCAACAGATTCGTCGCCGTCTGTTTTCCAATGAAGTATGACAACAGCTTTAACAAGACCTTGAATATAATTTTTATTGGATTTTTATGGACTTTTCCAATCGTCTGGGCCATTATCCCCCTGGCTAACAGTAAGTGCGTTACTGTGGTGAAAATTGTTTTTCCGATAATCACAGACAATCTCGAAGTTAGAAAGAAATATCAATTATTGATATTTTTATTATTCAATTAATATTTTATTTTGGAAAAAATTGAAAGTACATCTTTTCCTCAGAGTACGAATTTCCGAAAAATTGCAGAAATTAAAGTAACCATTTTTAGAGAAAATTTTTATTTTTAAGATCGTTTCGAAATTATTGTAGTCGCTATAACAAGAATCAGACAAGAAAATTAAACACTTTTAAATACTTCAC
>VOSG01000418.1:19936-32707 GCA_009761265.1 Halicephalobus sp. NKZ332 | reverse complement strand
TTTGTATTTTTTGGTTATCACCTCGGGAGCCGGTTTTACTTTTGACGACAGATGGTAGGAAAACAATATAAGTTTTTCTCTCAGATCTCCACTTCAGAAATCAGCTTCAAACCCTACGGCAGATGGTGAGAATATAGCGCGAATATTTCGGATTGCATCCCGCCAACCGCTCTTTCAGATTTTCGTCTCAAGAATCAGTTTCAGATTCCTTTTGGATTTCTTCAGAATCCTTTACCTTCTTATTTTACTATTATAATTCAAAATAAGTGCTCGACAATAATTACGACAGCGAAAAGCATAACCCGATTAAAGATCTTTTTAAAATACTTCAATTTTTTACGAACATCAAATCTTGAAAAATCAACTTCCTTGTTTCATTTCCAGATTTTGATGAAATTTCGACGAAATATTCTTCAAAATTTAATCATGCGAAACGCTTGCTTTCAATAAAAATATTTTATCAACTTTAGGCTAAAAACAAGAACTGGCTTCACAAGTTCAAAAGATCTTTATCAAAACGCAAACTGGTACTAGGGACATTTGACTCGTTTCTCCGATTAAATTTTTCGTTCACCTCAGTTTAGCTTTCGTTAACACAAGGTCTTTTTCTAGATCCCTGTTTTAATAAAAAATAATTTCCTTTTTTTAATGAAAAATAAAAATAACGTTATTTAAATTTTTATCTTCTAAAAACAAATCGTGAATTTAATAGGGAAACATGGTTATTATGATTATTGTTATTGTTATTATTATTATTATTGTTATTATTATTATATTGTGAAGTCCCATTTTTGGTAGACTATATTTTTTAAGAACTGTTTGAAAAAAGTAACGACGATCGTGCCACAGTATACCGTCTCACTTTTTTCAGGGGTTGCAACCTTAATGGAACAAAAAAACTGAAGACGATCGTCCCACAGTATACCGTCTCACTTTTTCTAATTCGCGATTCTAGTAGGGAAACAAATCAACCATAGTTACGTCACAAAAAATCCTGATCTATTAAGAGATAAAAACATTACTACTGTATTAAGGATTAGAAAGTAGTTATCTTTTCATTAAAAATACTTAAAAACGAAAGCATTGAGAAAAAGTGATAGGAAGGTTAATAAAGGTTTCCTTTTTCGGAGATCATGGTTCTATCAATTTCTCTCAATTTCATCAATTATACCAAAAACGAGGAAAAAATGACGATTTTGCTGCCCAAAATTGCATCATTTGCGGTTTAAATGCTCTTTGATTAAAAAAAAGAAAAACCGATGTTGTTCAGTGATCGGAAAAATCTGGTGACAATTATCTCAGCTGACTCCAGTTTTTGGTAATTTTCTGATTTTTCTGAATTCAGTATAGTTTGTAGTTCAAGTTGCATCACTAAAGTTTTCTCTAGAAATTTGGGCAACGAATTCTTGCTGTATAAACTAGAGTTTGTGAACACCTTTAACGTCTTATAAATACAATGAAAGAACTTAGGAACAAAATCTTAAATTAGAAATTCCAAATATCTTAAATTATTGATCCTAAAAAGTTTCTAAAATTTGTCTTGAGGAAGTTTCGGAAAAATGCTTCTCTATTTTTAGTAATATAATTTTCTTTGATAATATGATAGTTGAGATGTCTTCTTTCGCTAAAGACTTTAACTTCGTCTTCGTTCAGACCGTCAGAAGTTCAGTCTTGGCGGTTTCCATGTTACACTAAAAATCTTATTTCAGTATTCGTTCATATTTCATTAAAACAGTCTTATCTTTTTCGATTGAAATCTTCCAGAAATATAACTTAAGATTTCGAAACTTTTTTGAACTTGTCGCGAGACAGTTTCACAAAAATATTTTTATTTTTTACAAAAAAGTAATCTAGTTTTGTTTCTACAGTAACATGTCCAAAGTTCGCTCCAATTTCTCCAAATACAAAGTTCGTTTTTAAACACTTCCAAGTGTTAGTACAATCAATCTCACATGGCCCGCACGTGCTGTCTCGTCGATCGGAGGATCCCCGCCTCTTACCCCTTTCCGCCCCTCGTCCTTTGTACCCTTTTCGGTGTCTTTCTGTGACATAGGATTCCCGCTCTTTGTTCTTTTCTTCATAGACTCTAGTTAAGGAACCTCCATATATCATAGTTTCTTCTCAAATAAGAAGTCCCATGTCCCATCAACTCTTTTGAAATACTCTCAGGTCCCCTCTAACTGAACTACCCCAATCCCTACCTCTACCCTTATAGATTTCCTCAATGTAGGAACTCTCACCTCTTATCTCTACTCCCATAAAATAGAGGATTCCCTGTCTATAGTCTTCCTCTATTGTGCTTTTCGACCGGAGGATCCCCGCCCCTTCCTCGTGCGTCTTGTTCGTCCTCGCACTTTACTCCGATTGCGTTTTCGATCATCATTAATCGTTTTCGATTTTCAGATGACTTCTAGAGATCTTTATCAGGATTCTCCAGATGTTCCTCTTTCATATTCATCAACAGCAGAAGATGATGGAGATTTAGAAAATAATCTGGGGGAGAGAAATCTGAAGGGGAAAATAATAGATCTTTCTGGACAATATTGGAGCGAAATCCCTGAAAATCTATTTTTTGGAATTGGAGCCAGATTTTCCCCGGGGCTCGTGACCGAATTAAATTTATCAAATAATCGATTTTCGTCAATTCCTTCTGTCGTTTTTCAACTTACGAATTTGCAAGTTCTTGATGTTTCAAATAACTCCTTAAATTCGATTTCTATAGAAATCGGAAATCTTCGTTTATTGAAGGCTTTTGCTGCTAGAAACAACACAATTTCAAGTATTCCAAAAACTTTCTCAAATCTAACCGAAATCCAAGAAATAAATGTTGCTGGAAACAACTTGACAGAATTCCCTTCAGAGTTTTTGAATTTGAATTCTCTAAAAACACTCTACATGGGAGCCAACAAACTCACCTCTCTTCCGTCTGTCATCGATAGACTTCAGAAGTAAGTTTATCTTGGAACTAAATATAAAAGCGATTTTACCTGAGTGTTTCCGACTTACTAATTACGAAAAATTGCGAAATCAGTGCTATAAAAGATCAAAATCGGTACAAAGTTCGGAAACGGATTGTGAAATATTTACGCCAAACTCTGTTTATCATTTTGGTAACATGATTCCTAATAACATGACAATACGATATAATGTAATTGCTGATTATTTTCAACCCGATGGTTTTGTGAATTACGCAATATCATGCGATATTTGATGCATAAACCACCGCGGTGTTTTCTTTAACAAATTTATTTCCTTCTTTATAACAATATGATATGCATTTTTAATTATGAGAATTTGCAGATTAGAAATCTTCTACCTCGGAGGAAATCAAATTACATCCGTTCCGGAATCTCTCGGAAACTTGCTGAATTTGACCTATTTGGCACTTTGCGACAACAAACTTGAGACTTTGCCTACATCTTTTGGGAACTTATCGAAACTAAGAACACTGTCACTTCACAACAATCAAATAAAAGTTCTTCCTGTCGAAATCGTCACTTTGCAAAACTTAGATAACCTAAGTTTGCGTAACAACCCCCTGGTGACGAGATTCGTGAACAACGTCCAATTTATACCTCCGAGTTTGAAGGAACTCGCTGCGAGGGTCGTCAGAATCAGTCTCGAAGAGGACTCCTACTTGGAGAAAGTGCCCCCCATTCTCCATAGGTATCTGAGATCCGCGACAACTTGTGTTAATCCGAAATGCAAAGGAGTCTACTTCGAAGCCAGAGCCGAACATGTAAAATTCGTAAGTTTCAAATCCTTCACACTAATCAATATCTATGATCATACTGATTTACATCAATATCGATTAATATTCACAGCAATACCAACTCTTATTAATACAAATTTGTTTCAGACAGACTTCTGTGGAAAATTCAGGATTCCCCTACTACAGTACCTCTGCTCTCCCCATTGCACAACTTCTGATCCCGCCGTCGCCATAACCTCGGAATCGGAAACCGAGGAGGAACCCCAGCCCTCCTCCTCCAGAATGCAACGTGTACTCCTCGGATAGATCTCCAAAAAACGTGTATTAAAAGCTTTCATTTGTTAACTTTTATCAGAAGTACACAAAACGACCTTTGCTCATATTTTCAATAAACATTTCTTTAAAATCGCTATTTCTTAAAAGCAATTCCCGTATACAACTTTCAGATACGCTTGAAGATTTTAAAAACATCAAGTGAAAACACGGGATCAATACTGCGTAAATGTACTATTGAAGAAAAAAATAATCCAAAAATATTTCAATCTTGAAGGCGTCTGCAGTGACTGCATCTAGGACGAACCTGAAAGTTTTAAAAGTTAAAAACAAAAATAAAATTAGGAAAAGTTTAAAAAAAACAAACCGTGCATGGAATACAGCAAAGAAGGGCCAATCCCAAAGGAAAAGTACAAACCGCTAAGATAATCAAGCAAATCAAACAGCACAAATCAGTTTCGTTTCTAACCACCCCTTGACGACACCACATACAATTCGAAGTTCCATTCGTCGCTATAATTGTATGGATCACTTGAGGATGGGGTCCTGGAGGAGGAGGGGGAGGGGGAATATGATTTGGTTGAGGAACGACTATCGTTTCTCCATAGACCGGATTAACATTAATTTTCGGCATTCTATCCACTTGTGGGTAATTAAGAGCATCCTGATAAGATGGTGGTGGCTGCTGATACGCATCTGATGTAGATCCATAGGCTGGTGGTAGAGCTGGTTGTTGAACAGGGTACGGTAATTCTGGATGCGGGATAACACGTGGAGCTTCACCTTGATGTTCCTCGTGCTCCATAGGAGCAGAAGGTTGACGTGTATCCTCTTGCTTACTCATCCTCCTAAAAATTTAAAAAATAAATCTAAGAAAATAAGTATAATCATCAAATACAAATCCCGAAAAAACAATACAAATAAATTTCAAGACAATTTCAGAAATATTCAAATGAGATAAACATTTGATTTCCATCCAATCATTGATATCAATAAGTTTACGCAACAATCCTAGTCAATAATAATCTATCCTAAAAACACAACAGTAGAGCACCTTTCGATGACTTCTTACCAGTCTAAAATTTTCAATAGGGAAATTGAGCAAAAAATCTAAAATCCGATCAATATCGACTGAAACAAAGCCCGTGACTGGCACACATTTCACAATAAAGTCCAAATCGATGAAAATCAGAGCGAATCAAAGCAGAAACAGACCACGTCCAGCTTATCATTGGAAACACATCAGCCCCAAAATGTTCAGTCTCATATTTCTTTGATAATTTAGAAAGGTTCTGAAACTCCTTTACAATCAAAAATACTCGACTGGAAGGTCCTCAGAGTAGAGCTAAGATAACAAGTGGGCTGAAAAAAAGGATGAATCATCTAAGAATTAGAAAATGTCCCCACCTCTAAGTGGAATATTTAAGGGAACTTCGTCCGGAACAGTCACTGCATGCATTTCATGGTGAAATTTGTATTCAACATGAATCATCTTTTGTTCTCCAGGACATGGATCATAAAAGCCAGGTATTTGACTCTTTGCTGAAAATATTCTTAACTGAGAGTCATGGACCATTGCTTGAAGGGGTACTGTCACGTCGATAGTTCTCTCTCCAGGTACCGGATATTGATTTCCTCCCAACATTTCCCCATATTTGGCTTCTGTGATAATCAGTCCTCCCTTTCTTTCTTCTTCCTCTGCGATCTTTTCCGCCGTAGGACGCATAAGGTGCGAAACATTCTGAGCTTCTTCTCTTTTCGATTCGTCAACCTGATCATCTTCAATTTTGTCCTCAAAGTGTTTCATAATCCAAGAATAAAATCTAGGAAACATTGCTTTCGACAAATGATACAGAGCACAAGGGATGATCACACCATAAATCCCCGCTCTTCCCACATCCTCTTCGTTGTCGCACAAAACAAGCTGGAGCTCGTAGTTGCTCAATCCAGTTTTCATCCTGAACTTGGCTTGCAGGAGCATTGTCGGGTAACTTAGAGCTAAAGAACATCCCAACTTCGAAAATCTCGATAATCGCCCTTCGCAAGAAAGTGATGGAGTGATTCCGAAGGCACTCAGCTGACACGTTGTTTCATAAAAGAAGTCCTTTCCAGGAAGACGCTTGAAATATGAAAGACGACCGGAGGTTCCGATTGGAGATAACTGAAAAAATGTTTATAAAACATTCAGCAGATAAAATTCGTTAAAGTGATTCTTTAGCGGGATTCCATGAATCAATATAATTTAGTATATGAACCAGTTCCCGAACAAAACCATGAATAAAAGTGGTCTCTATAAAGATCAGTGAAAGTACTTTCAGAAATCTTAGTGAAGATAAAAGAAATTTGATGGAATCACTTACAGTAAAATTGGCAATATATTTTGGCTGATTTAATTCCATTTTCATGAAAGAAGTAGTTAACGAAGAAGCCTGGAGTCCGTAGCTGAAAGCTAGAGTCCCTTGCCATCCAGAGTTCAGCTGCATCGAGTACACCAGGGCAATCGAAGGATTGAAAGCCGTCTGCAGCAAAAAGTACTGTACAGAAGGCTGAACTATGAAAGCTGCTTTCGGCGTTATTGACCTCGCGATCTTCATCGCTGCTGTCACGGATTCGGAATTAAAGGTGAGCATATTGTCGACATGGAGGACAGAGGAGACACTCGACTTCCAGGTCATTATGAAAGATCCTTCTCCACGGCCATTCACGGACCTCACTTTCCCCACCAAGCCGGCTCTGTTGTTGGAGTTCATGGCACAGTCCACGGATTGAGCGATAGAGACTCCCACGAGGGTCGGGGGGTACCTGTCCTCGGAGAACTCCTGCATAAGTCCTGCGAGGCTCATCTTCACAATGAAGGACCCCGACGGATGGACTCTCTGGAGCATTATCTCATTTTCTCGGAGCTTCTTGAGGAACTCATATTCTTTCCTGATATTCTCCGGATTCGTGGATCTCGAAACCAGCTGCCAGCCTTGCAGCCCAAGTCCTCTGGCTCCCACAGCATCGTAGATGGATCTTTTCTGGGGATCTGACAGAGCTGAAATACAAAGAACTAGTATAGAGTCTAACTAGAATAAGGTGAAAAACAAGTAAAATAAGACAAAGTTGAACGGAGCACTGAAATTGACATATGAACTCACTATCATGAGCATCCCGGAGCTTGACGAAGATAGCCGCAGCATCTTTTTTGTCCTTAGGGTCTTGATGACGATCTGGATGGAAAATCAAACAGCGTGTCTTGTAAGCTCTGTTGATATCCTCAATCGTTGCCTAAAAACGTGGTTCGATATAAAAACCTTCAAGAAAACAGAGGGATTTTTTGTAAATCATCCAAAAAGTAGATGAAATTGAAAAAGCAAAAAGTGAAGTCCCGAGACTGGGGAAATAAAAGAATGAAATTTCAAAACACTTACATCGCGGGGAACGTTCAAGATAGCATAGTAATCGATTTCGTCACTATCAGCGTTGAGGAACTGGTCGTCTTCGTCGAGAAGGGAATCATCTTCTGATATCGACATGACATTTGAACCCGGGAATCCGAAAAACAAAAGTCAGAAACAGGAGATCCAGTGAAAGTTCCAGGATGATGAAACCGAGCGCGTTTTTGAACTTTCTTCCCGAAGCGAAATATTTGTTGTTCTCAAACAGAAATTTGTCGTTCGATGTTACTCAAACTTTTCTTATTCTCTCCAAAACTTCGTTATTTATGAAAAGGTGAATTGATTACTTATTTATTTCCTAAAAATCAGCCAATAATCATGTCCAGAGTGCTTCTTTTTCTTGTCTCAAGTTTAGTCATCGGATTTGTCCAGGTTTGTTTATATCACTTTTGTTTAAATTGCATGTGAGAACCTTATTCTTTGGATTTATCCATATAAAACCCCACTTTTTAAAGTAATTTATGTAGAGATCTCATTCTGCAGATTTACTTGTACAGAAATGTCAGTATGAAGTGATCTATTTAAAAAGTTTACTCAGATAATTTATATAAACACCTCATTGTATAAAGCAATCTGACAGAATTCTCGTTCTACAAGGATATCTATATAGAAGCTCTGTTTTTTGAATTAATTTACATGGGAATTTCCCTCTATAAAAAGATCTATATGAAGCACTAGTTCTGCAAGGTGACATGTACAAAATTTGTTTCATAAAGTAATGTATATAAACTTATTTTCCAGGCGAACTTCGAGGATTCTAGATGCAGATGTACTTGTCCAAGCACCAGGTACTTTGTCGAGAACAGTACTGAATTCAGCGAGAATCAAAGAAGATATTATACAAAGACCAACCTCGATCCCAGTTTTTGGTTTGTATTCAGATTATTTCTCGTAAACGAAGTCCCTAATTTCAGCAATCCCCAGAATGTAGTCAAGCAGACGGTCATCGATATCGTCGACAATGCTCATATGGATGCTTTTTTGGCGAACTGCGACTGCCGATATGAATCCAGAAACACCGTTTTGCTGAAGGTTCGTAGTCTATTCCATGGTTTCTTAGAATTGATTTTTATTGTGTTTAACTTTTTCAGGTAGTTGTCATATTCGTGATATGTGTTTTATTTGTATTGGGGACCTATATGGGTTTCCTGATCGTGCTGGACCCTATGATGAAGAGACAAAGAAGTCAAGTCGGGTATTCGAGACAAGACGACGAGGTGAAACTTGTTTTTTATTTCGAAAAAGATTAATTTTGATAAATTGCAGCTGGAAGAAAACATTTTCGCTGATCCAAGGTTCGAAAACTCCGACTCTATGCAGATGAGGCCGAGAACCCAGGCGACAAACGTCCTTTCCCGGGTAGAAGAGGAGCAAAACAAGTGGAAATCGACTGTCGAGGAACAGAGAAGAAAAGTCATGACGGATCACACAATGCTCAACTAACAGTCAAAGACCGGAGTTGTCAGTTCCCAGAATCTTCGAAACTCTAATTTGTTACTCAAAACCGAATTGTCTTGGAATTCTGAAGTTTCGGAATGACAACTCTGCCAAAGACATCCTAGTCACGGGCTTTTCTCACTTTTTGTACAGTGGTCGAACACGAGAAGATAAAGTAAATGAATAAGTGATAACATGAGGTCTCAGCCCTGGGGCCAAGATTCAAACAAGAGGTCATTTTGGACATGACTTCGAGGAAAATCGGTCTTATCAGTTTCTAGTTTGACTTGGAGTGAGATATTCTGATTTTTCGAAACCTTCCGAATACTTGGAGAGATCTAAATTTAACGGTATAGAGATAAGTCTAGATTAATCTAAACTGTTAAAAAAGTTGAATATTTAGAGGAGTTGAAATTTACTGATTTAACGATATAGAGATAGATAATAGGGTGTCCGTTTTGCGCCAAACGATCGCCTCTCCGCGAAATTGTCTCATTACCTATTTTGTCCGATCGAAAATCTATACAGTACCGTCGTCATCAAAAGGCGGATCGAAAATTTATACAGTACCATCGTCAAAAGGCGGATCGAATCGTCGAGAAAGAAATTTCCCCCGCCCATTTTTGACGACTTGTTACGGAGATTCGTTGCGCAAATTGAGTGATCATATAGATCTGTAATATTCTGGACAGAAGGAAGGTTTGTATGAATAGTATCAATATGGAAAAAAACTTACAAGTATCCAGTATCATTGGACAAGTTTGTTTTTTTTTAAATTTTTTAAAACTCTTAAAATTGATTTTTTTAACCTTTATTTTTTTGAACTAATTTTTTTTTGTTTTTTGACTTTGGTTTTTTAGGGGAAAGTGAATCAACTCGGGGGTCTGTATATTAACGGAAGACCTCTGGATTACCGTACTCGACAAGCTATCGTCGAGATGTACAGGAACGGAGAAAAGTAAGTTTTTGGAAATCAGGATTTTCCGGAATTTGAAGAAAATATTTGGAATCCAAATCCGGAAAGTTTTTTAAAACTCTTATTGAAGAAACTTCGCTAAAATATTTTTAAAATTTCTTTCCAGACCTTGTAATATCTCTCGACGTCTGAAAGTTTCGCACGGGGCTGTCTCCAAAATCCTGAATCGGTTCCAAGAGACGGGATCGATCCAACCCGGACAAGTAAGTTTGACTCCTAAAATTTGAACTTTGATTTCAATTTTGTTTTTTATTTCATTTAATTCAGTTTGTTCCAATTCTCTTAAATTTAAAAAATTTTCAATTTTATACTTTTTTGCAATTTGAAATGACCGTACAAGTGAGGAACAAAGATGCGCGGAAAACCCGCGTCCTGCTGTGATTTCAGAACCATTTTCTTTTTTTCGATTGTTTTATCAATCACCCTTCTTTGAAAAAAGAGGAAAATGCCAGAAAATGAGGGTGGCCAAAAAATATGTGAATTTTAAATTTTATAAACTCCATAATTTCAATATTCTCCAAATTAAAATTTTTTTAATGAATTTCGGAAATTTTCAGATAGGAGGATCAGCGAGGACTAGGAAGACGGTAGTTCAGTTCGAGAAGGAGATCCGGGCCATGAAAGAAGCCAATCCGGAGATCCATGCAAAGGAAATCCGACTTAATTTAATCAAAATAGGAAAATGCACAAAAGAAAACGCCCCTACAGAAAGTTCAATTGCAAGAAGATTGACTGCTTACAAAAGAGCCAAAATTATGGGAAAGCAAAAAGGAAAGAAGACATTAGCAGAAAATTCTGTCTGTGAAATTCTTTCTTCTAATAATCCCAACACCAAATTGAACCACAGTATTGAGAACATCCTCAGCTCCCCCCAGGGATCCGGCTCCAACCCCAACTCCTCCAGTGTCTCGAGCACCACAGGGTCAACTAATGGTAGGTCTTTGTTATTCTTATGGAAATCCTGCAGTAATCCTAAAATATTTTTTATTAAATTTTTACGGTAATCCCAGAACAATTTTTGAACTTTAGTAGGTCTTATTCTTTTTTATAGAAATTTAACAGTAATCCCAGGATTACGTCATACTTTTTAAAATAAGTTTTCATTTTGTTAAGCACTACAGTGACCTCATAAGTATTAATTTTTTTGAATAAGTCTTCGCTTTTATGAAAAACTACAGTATCTCTAAGAATATTAGCACTCTCTGAATAAGTCTTCGTTTTTTATTAAGAGCTACAGTATCCCAAGAACGTTAGCATATTCTCGATGAGTCCTCAGTTTTGTTAAAAACTACAGTATTCTCATGGATCTTAATGCTTTTCTGACTGAATTTGACGGTTTCTGGTTCTCTCATCTCGTTAACAATCGTAAAATATGCGGAGACCCAAAAAGAAGAAAACTGCAAACCTGAAAAGGAGCGTGCATCGAGGTTACCGTAACCCCCCCGCAATCGATACTCGATAACCGAAGCCTAACATGTTCCGAATTACTTTTTTTCACAGTTAATCGATTAGGAAATTCTTATCGACACACTTTCAAAGGAGTTTTTTATTTTTCGAATAGTATGGTATTCGACAACATTCACATACCAAAAGATTGAAACTGGTGTCCATTCACACTTCATCAAGAAATTAATTTCGACATTCATTCACATTACGTTAAAATCCACTCTCTATTTTCCGAATCAGAATGTCGAAAAGGAAATCTGAAATAAAAAATCCATCTTGAGACAATTTCGTAAAAACGTTTATTTTCCGTCATTACAATTTAATCAATGATTGGAAATCTAAAAACCATAATTCTAAATTTCCTAGAAAAATTCATTTATCTTCGACGTAAAAATAACGTCAGATTCTTTCCGAAGATAAACTTACTTCTGGAAATTTTTTTGGCTGTGGTTGGAGGTCGAAAATTGATGATTGAACGGAATTCCGGCAGTCGATAACGATCTTTCTCGAAAAAAGTGTTATTTTTCGCACAGAAATTAATCACCAAACTCAGTCAATCTGGGGAGGACAAATGACGGGAGTCAAGGTTGTCAACAGGAAATTGATACATGTTTTTTTCGGAATTCGGATGAGGTCCAGGGAAGTTCCGAGTCGATGAAAAAGTTGAGTTTTTGGGTATTCTCTAGAAATAAAAAATTTGGATTTCTAATATTCTTTGAAAATGAGAAATGTTTTCGGGGATCGTTGAAATTAATTCGACTTCGGACGTCTATTAACGAGAATAATTTCTTGCAAAAGCTGCAACATTAATCTCCATCTCTGAAATCTTTGTTTCGAAAATTCATATATAAAAAAGATAGTTTTTAATATCAAGCATTTTCAAGCCATACTGTAATCGAAGCATTTTTATGAAGAATTAGTATCAACTCTCTGAGAACTTCTGGTTGAACATTTCTTGGCAAATTCCGACATATTTCCAGAACCCATACAAAAAGATCCAAACATCATGATTTTGGTGTTTGAGACTTCATTTTAAAATTAGAGTCAAATTTTTAAAAGCCTGAAATTGAGTACTCAATCCCCGAACCTATAATCATTCCAAAGAAATATACTTAAAAATAATACAGTATTCAAAGTTTTAACTTTAATCCAGGATAATTTTTTATCTTATCCCTACGAAAGTGTACCGTATATAGTATTTATCCATGTCTTGTAGTTCCCTATTTATGACGTACTTCCGTGACTAAAAACATTTGTGTTTTTCTCGAAAATAAGCCAGTTAAAAGATACTTTTCCCGATGGACTTTATCTCGAGGCGACGAGGATTAGTGACGCAAAAAATTTTCCTCGATTTGCCGGAAACAAAAGTGTCGTAACAAAATCCCCGGAATCCTTGCGCATCCTCTTTGACTTCGGATTTCGAACTTCCACTGTTATTGTTTTTTGGACTTTTGTTTGATTAGGATTTCCTTTGACTCAGGGATTTT
>VOSG01000418.1:6683-19865 GCA_009761265.1 Halicephalobus sp. NKZ332 | reverse complement strand
ATTTTTTGACATTCTTAGAGTTAGAAGTCTGCTAGTTTTGTTAGACTTCGGACTTGACTCAAAGACTTTCTAATTTTAGAAAATCTGAAACAAATGGGTTCTCCGTCAATAATGTCTTTGTGGAGATTCAAGGGATTACAGTAATCCAGTTACAAACTGACGTATTTTAATAAAGTTCCAAATCTTTAAAATTAAAAAACTGACCTTTCTAAATATTAAAGAAATTAAGTTTCAAAACTAAAAAAATCAGTTTTTGCAGATCTTGGTTTACAGAATAAAAGTACTAATTTTTATTTTATAATTTCCCTCAGGAAAGAATATAATTGCCACTAGTCGGCTTACCTTTCCTATTAATGCCAATTAAGATTTCCCTTGGCCTTGGTTGAATTAAATTATCTGCGAAAAACCTCGTTCTGTCTGGCCTTTAGGGGAAGTGCTACCTCAGATTAGATAAAACCTAAAAAATATTTCCGTTCGATAATATCCGAAGGTGTTTTTTAAAACCTCACTTTTTTTGAGTTTAGAGAAAAATTATATGCTGTTTATATGGAATTTATTTAAGTCTAAATAAGTACTTTTGTTGAAACCTTACTTTCTGCAAAAACTTGATGGAACAATCGGTCTCTAGTGGAAGTTGATGTTTTTTCAAGTGCCATTCCACAAAAGGACCGACTGATCCGATAAAGCCAGTTTAATCCTTTTTTTCGATTGTAACACGGATCGAAAAAATCAAAAAGAATAATCTTTTTCACACTTGCCGGGAAAATCAAAAAAGCGCGATCTGCGGTTGATTTTTCTGATCTTTCTGGCATGTTACAGAAAAGTGTCACTCATACAGACAATAATTGACTTTTTAAGATGACACTTGGACCGATGAAGAAGACACCGGGGATTCGAGTAGATGCTCCAACAACGAAAACAGAAGGAACAGGACAGCTTTCACGAGTGAGCAAGTGAAAATTCTGGAGCAGAAATTCAACCAGGAAATGTATCCGGATGAACAAGAAAAACAGCAAATCATTGAGGCCACCGGACTCGATCTCAACAGGGTCAATGTAGGTCCTTTAATCTGCATTCCATTTTAATATAGACTTCAAAAGTCTAAAATCTAAATTTTTATGGAAATAACTAGTCTTGATATTTTGCAATGTTTCGATTATGAATGGGTGATTACAGTATGATTTTTTAGACTTGGTTCAGCAACAGAAGAGCTCGATTCCGGAAGTCCTGTGGATACTCGGTCTCCTCTGAAGTCCTGCCTCCGATCCCCTCTACGGTCCTCAATCCCCAGCCTCCCACCTTGCCGTTCTTCAACTTCCCTCCCCAGGCTCCTAGGTATCCCAACAGTCAAATCTCCAGGTATCCGGATCCCCATACCTCGAGGTATCCTAACCCTCAATTTTCCTTCTTCCAACCCCCTCTGTTCTCCCTTAACGCCTTGATGCTGCTCCAGAAGCTCCAACAAAAACAACCCTAATTCTACAGTAATCACCAGCATCCCACAGTAATTATTCAATATCTAAAATAACCACCAGAATCCTACAGTACTCTTCCAACATCTACTGTATCATCAGAATTCCACAATGTTCATCCGCAATCTCATTAAAAACGAGTATTTTCTTAAAATTAAATTCAGGGCGAATTTTTTGTTGAAAACTTAAATTTACCTCAAAGTCACTGAAAACGGTTTTTTTCAAGGACTCTCGATTTTTATAACTTTAATAAAAATTTTATTTTCTGAAAATAACGAGGTTTGCGTAATCCGACCTGATCCAATGGAAGATAAAAAACACATCCATTTTGATTAATTATCGAGATCCGAGGTACCGTAATTACACAATGGTCCAAGTTGGCGTTGAATTACGGGCTTTTCGTGTCGAAACAGAAATTGTTTTATAATTTTTCTTCTCTTCGAGATGTGCATTTGAAATTTCTTTTCTTGATGGAATATGGGGGTTACATTTAACTATTTTATTAGAAAATCGACTTTTTTAAAAAGAAATAACCACAGGTTGTCTAGGAAGAGGAAATCACATAATTTATATCCGAACGGGAAAATGATGTCAAAAGTCGTGAATCTTCACACGAAATAGCTTCCGAAATACTGAGTCTCAGCAAGAGAATTTAAATGTTGACCTTGGATTCCAATTGTGGGTTTTGGCAGCATTAAACATTGAGTTACCGTAATCGCTTTTTCGACAAAGACCAATTTTCTTTTCTAATGAATTTCAAATTTAACCTGGCAATTTAGACATCATTTGGGGATAGTCAAAGCGGACACAATGGACCGTAAGAAACAAAACTTTTTTCGAAAATAAAATTTTTGAAATTTAGTTCACTAATTTTTTTTAAAAACGCAAAATTTGAGTACTCAAATAGTTAATCGGCCATTTTCTTCTTGATATCTGCACTCAAATTATACTCTAAACGACTGGAAAGAAGTTGTTGAATTATGTTAGTCTCACGACGAAAGGCTTACAGAAGATCATTAACCCCATTTTAAAGTATAAAAGAAGAAATTGTTCTTAGAAATACTGCTTCAAATTCCCCAGAAAATGAGAATATTTCGTTAATAAAATATTCGGTTACTTTTCTCTTAATTTCATTACTGATTTTTATTTTCTTATTTTTTAGATTTTCTCCAAAGTACTTTCGGCGACGTGAAGATCTGATTAAATTTTTTTAAGACGTTCTAATTGGGAATTTACGATTGTGGAAGTCGACACCTTGGAGATCTTTTCATTGCCACAGGCAGAACTCCCAAGGTTTTTGATTTACTCATTATGTGATAAAAACAAAAAAATAAAATTCTAAAAGGAATCAAGTTTTCGATGAACAAAAAACATCAATTCCGGGTTGCTTTGAAAAAGGGACATTTTCTCTTCGGGAATCTTAACAAATTTCTATTTATTTTCTTTAATTTAAAATAAAGCAAATTTTTTAAATTACTGTAGATTAAAGTGATTAAAGTATAGAGACACAAAGATGAGTGTTTACTTGTTAAATTCGAAAAAATATCCCTTTTGAAATAGTTCGAGACTGACGTGTATTCTTTGAAATTCTGTAGTGTGGTATGACAGTGAAGCGTATGATAATCACGTTTACCGTGGTTCAATTAATTAAGGAAAAATGTAGAACAAGTCCACTTTCGTCATTTTTTAAATAACAAACTTTATGTGAGAATTAAAACCGAGAATTTTCGAAATTATTTACGGTAATTTTCAGTCAAGATTATAATTAATTTCTAGAGGTTCTAATCTTTAAAGAAATTTGATTTTCGAGAATTATAATTAAGTTTTCAAAGATAAAATACAATTTTTTCGGATTTAATTCTTAAAAAATAAAAATAATTTCCCATCATGTTTTTAATGACTAAAAACAACTTTTTTAGATGTTTTATTTTTGGAAAAGTCATACTTAATTTAAAAATTTTCCATTTCCAAGAAAAAAATAAAAAAAACAGGAAATGGATAATTGAAAATTCTCAAAGTACCTGACCTTGATTGACCTTTGTTTTTTTAAAGAGTTTTACCGCAAAAACAGTATTCAATCAACATAATCATATTCTTGTGAAATCTTTGATCCTGTCGTAAATTATTGCCCTAGAGGGTGACGGCACGAGTAATATGTCAACCGAAGCGAGGATTATCTCGCCGCGAAAATTATCTCACAGTGAAATCGGCGGCTTTCTTTTTCTCTCAACAGGTATTCTTTTGTTCGACAACGGATACCGGGGAGATAAGACACGGGATTGGATTTGTCAGAAATCGACCTTTATTGACTGGGGAAAGTGGCAACAAAAGGATGATTCAATTTACTGCCAAAAAATCGGGGACTTTTGTGACAAGAAAAAATTAAGTTTTCGCTCTGGGATAAAAGTAGAACTTTTCGTTCTAAGAAAAATCTTGAAAACTAAATAATTTCTAACATTTTGATCTTCTTAGTTTTTGATCAGACCTTACGTTTTTCGATAATAAAGTCTAGTCTCTATAAAATGTTCGCGTCAGGAGGAATTGTAGCTTTAAACTATAATTTCCTAATTTTCATCATCCGATTTTCCACCTTAACTAGACTCAGAATTTATTTCAGAGTTAAAGTTCAATTTTTAGTTGATGTCTTCAAGAAGTAAAGCAATTTCCAAACTGGAAGTTTTTAATTTCTGTTTTAATTAGACATTTTCATTTTTAAAGAATTCGACCTATGTAATATTTCTTATTAGAAATTTCCGAAGCTAATAAATTTGGAATTTTCTGAGCTTTTAATTTCGTAATTTTTTATCAAAAATTTGGAGCTTTTTTGAATTAAGATTTTACATAGTATTTCATGCTGAGAAAGGAGATAATTTTGTAACTAGAAATTCATAATTCTCTTTTCTAATTATATTTACACTTTTAGATGAACTTAAGGTTCAATGTATATACAACATTTCGTGTCGAAAAATAAAGTAATTTCAAAACGTCTAATTTTTGTATTTTCTCTTCTTACATTAAAGATTGGAATATATTGTGTTTTGTGTTAAGGTAACAAGATAATTTTGAAACTAAAATTTTTAAAAATTACGAAATTTTTTGAATTGGAAATTTGTACATTCATTTTACAACAAAAAGTTAAATACCATGTTGTACTTGTTAAGAGAAACAGATAATTTGAAAACTGAAAATTATTAAAGTCTTTTGAATTGCACAACTTTTTCAGACTAAGACTTTTGTATAGTATTTTACCTAGAAAATGACTGTTAACTTTTAAAATTTTTTTATTAAAAATTTGCACGTTTCTGTATAAAACGAAGTTCAATTTCCGAACAATAAAACAATTGTGCAATTAAAAGATTAATAAAGAGAAACCATTTCGACGATGGATGAAAAATTTCTCAAAGCGTCCCGCCCTCGCTCGGAGCACTAGATAGATCGAGGCTACAGTAGACAGACGTCTTTGTAAACTCAACAACAATTTCTTTAACTCTAGTTCTAACGTTTTTTTTAAATAAGAAGTGCAAACCAATTTTCTTTTTAAGGCGGGGCGAAAAAGGTTGAAAAAAAATTATGAATGTTTCCGAAATAATTCGGTTAGTTTTCAGTTCTTTTTGATCCTTGAATCAGATCTGAGCCAAAATCGAAAATTAAATTTAGAAATTAAAAACTAGAAATTAGAAGCTAAAGTTTGTTTTCGATATTCAGGAGACTTGAAAGTCGGATTTCGTAATTTGGATTTCAAAAGTCGGAGTTTGAGATTCAGAACTCGCTTTAAGTTTTTCGATTTTATGTATTTAAAAAATAATGAGCGGTAACTAGTCGATATAGGAATTATGTTGTTTCCCTCAGGACCAAATAAAAAATTTTACGGTCTTGAGTGGAAAGTATATATACATAGTCTAGCATACTGACAAACTGAAATTTGATTTTAAAAATTAAGATGAACCTGTACCCAGAATACCGTGTTTTTGTTTTGCATTCGAAACAAAGCGAGAGATTTCTAAAAAAAGACTTTAATCCTTGGTGAAATTCGTATCTATTTTTGTTGTCTGTGCAAATTAAATAATTTTCCTTTTCTAACTTTAAGAAGCTGATTTGTGGTGATATCAATATGAGTATTAACATGACTATTCATATTGATAACCATATTATTACTCATTAATGACCATTGGTATTCACATCGAAAATGACGAAATAAGGATAATCTGAATTCCAAAATCTTTATTAATAGTCATCGGATGAGATAACGATAATCTTTAATCCAACAATAGTTTCACGAAATTCCAAAAAATATAAAATCTACAGTAGTTCCAAAAAATCCAGATTAATTTTTTCTTAAATAAAGGAAATCCAACCAATCACGTTTTCGACAATTTTGAGGATTTGACGTAATCGTTTTTATTTTATTTTTTCTCATTTCTTTATTTTTCAGCATCTCCTTGTAGAAAACGTGACATCCAATGTCTTCTTCTTTGTCCATCCGGGAAAATATAAATCCCATCAAAGAGAAAGAAGTACTGGAACACTACGTCAAAGACTATCCTTCTTCTTCTGGCGATTCGGGATTAGTCGAGGAGCGGCCGGAAGCCGGTCAAGACTCCACTTCCCTTCATTCGGCCGGCTTTCGTAAGTCCGCCTTTCATCAATTTCATCAGTTAGCTTTCGCGAATATTATGGGACAGGTGAGTTCTTTTCAAACGGCTTATCAACTTTGCACATTACTTCTAAAAGAGTTCACTGCATACTGTAAAATACTACAATACAGTATCTGGGTATTTTAAAAGTGAAGTTAATACTGTAAAATACCGTAATATTGTATTTTGTTACTTTTAAAAAATTTACTATATGCTGTAAAGTGCTATGGTACAATGCCTTAGATATTTCTAAAAAGTGCGATAGATACTGTAGAATACTGTAAAATACCGTAATACGGTGTCTTACGAGCGTTTAAAGTAACTCAGTAGATGCTATAGAATACTATGATACAATGTCTTGGACATTTCCCGAAAAGTTCACCAGACTGTAAGACACTACAATGTGATAGTTGGCACATTTTTTGGAGTTCATAAAGCGCTACAAAATATTGGAATATTGTACTTTACGCATACTTTTCTAATTTACCCAAATGTTGTGAAATGTCGCAATACTTTTTGAATAAGCTTTTATATGCGATGGATACTGTAATACAGTATCACGGAATACAATTTTCAGGAATAAAATCTAGCCATAAAATCTTTTCCGAACTCAAAAATTAAAAACAAACAAAACGGTCCGATGCTGATCACCAAAGTGGTCTTCCGTAACGGTCCGTTGCTAGTGACCAAATATGCTGTCTGTAACGGTCCAGCGCTGATCACCAAAGTTGGTGTTCGTAACGGTCCGTTGGTGATTACCAAAGTGGTCTTCCGTAACGGTCCATTGTTTGACTTTTTGAGAATAAACAAAAGTGAAATCTTCGAATTATTTATTTAATTAATTGCTGCAAATATTAAAGTGCAAGATTTCAAAGAAATCAGTTTTGGAAAATATTAAACAAATTCTAGGAGGGTTTCGTTGATAAAAAATTCGAAATCGGCTTAGCGCTAGGAAAAACACTGAAATTTGGGAACTTTCTTGAATCAAAAGAAATTACTTCAAATTTCTAATATTTTTATAGAATTTTTGACATCTATTTTTTACGTAAGGTAATGAGAACTTTCAGGGTAGAGTGAATCAACTCGGTGGTGTCTTCATCAACGGACGACCTTTGCCGCTCCACATCCGTCAGAAGATCGTCGAGATGGCCAAGGACGGAATAAAGTAATTTTTAAAATCTTTTTCAAATTTTTTAAATCAGGAACCTTTCACTTTTTAATATTAGTTTGGAATTTCTTTTTAGAGCTATTAGACTTAGGAATTATTCAGTCTAAAGTACATGCATTTCCTATTACATCAGAAAACACATGTGATGCTTGTACTTTCAATACTTTAATGATTTTAAAACTCCAAAATTTGAAATACGCTAATTATTTTTAAAATCCAACATACAACTAATAATTCAAATATTTCGAAGAATTTATATAATTCCGACTTTTTAAGCAATTTAAATCATTTAATTTATTTTGCAATTAAAAAACTGAAATTTTCAGACCTTGTCAAATTTCTCGAGAACTCCGAGTTTCCCATGGTTGCGTTTCGAAAATTCTCTACAGATATGCAGAAACAGGATCTATCGAACCTGGACAACATCAGATAAATAAAAATGGACTTAAGAAATCTCACAAAACTCCTCTTCAAGTGAAACAGTCCATTCTGGCCGTTTCGAAGGCTTTTCCGGATTTAAAGCCCTTCCAGATAAGGGAGATATTGATCTCCAGAAACCTTGTCCCGAAAACTTCGATCCCGACTTTGAACCAGATTTCCGAAATCCTCGGCACTCCAAAGATCAAGCACAGTGTCAAGGACATTCTGAAGGATCATGAGGAAGACTCTTACAGTAAGTTTCCGCTTTCCACTTCCTTGCAAAATATTTTTAAGTATAAAACTAAAAATCTTTATTTTTTGCAATTTTAAATGAGGAAAATTCTGAACTTTGTTCTTGTAATTAAAAATTTTCGAATAAAAAACGTAGAAGTCGAAACATGTGTTTTCCTCCTATAATTATCCGTTTGAGACTTCTCTCTAGACGACGTAAACAAATTGTCAACATTTCAAATTGGTAGTTAGGATTAAATTATTTCCTTGATTTCGATGGTACAGGAGACAGAGTCCAACCCGTCTGACTAATATATATACAAAATAAATTAGTAGGGTTGTAGATCTATTATTTTCAATCTATCCGATTTTGTCACTTTTCTCTCAACTTCCCTATTTGTATCCCAAACCCCCTCCACCCTTATCTTCTGTAGCATATCCCCTACTCTTGCTTCTCCTTTTCCTTTATCCTAATTACACTCCAAATAGGACACAGTATGATAGGAAAGATTAATACAGTAGGAGCATAACATTTTCAAACTAGAAAGGAAATGTCTGCTTTGGCAGGTTTTTTGATGAAAAAGATTATCTCTTTACTTCAGATGACTTATTTTCGTTTTTTCAGACATCTTAGAAGAATCTGCAGGGGATCAGAGGAGGGTCAGAACATCTTTTTCTACGGATCAATTGACGATATTGGAGAGAGCTTTCTTGATGAACAACTACCCGGACGCCTTCCAGAGGGAACAGATCGGATTGCAGACGGGTCTTTGTGACTCCAGAATTCAAGTCTGGTTTTCCAACAGAAGAGCCAGATCCAGGAAACATATGGTATTTTCTGGAATGAACTTGAACAACTCTCTGAACCTCGGTCTTCAGAAATCGGAGAACTTGAATTTCCAGAATTCAGAAAAATTCAGTCTTCAAATTCCCCAGAATTTGGGTCTCCAAAAATCAGAAAACTTGGATCTTCAAAAATCCCAAATCCAGCTTCCTGTGAATCTTCCTTCTGTTTTTCCTGGAATTGGAACTTCTTTGAACCACGTTCTTTATCCCCAGGCCTTCACGAACATCCTCTTCCAAATCCAACTTAATTCGATGAAAAACAGTCCATTAAATTTGCTCAACCCCACCTCATCTATTTTCTAATTTATTTTTTCCGATTTTTAAATTTCGAAATATTTGATCTATTTTACCAAAAATAAAATTATACAGTATTCTTGGATAGTTTTCGACGAGGTCATTGTCTCGAGGGAAATATGTTATTTTTGGATATGTCGCACTTTTCACCCCCACTTAACTTTATCACCGAAGATGAGACGTCAACTCCGGTTTGTTTTTGAAAAAAGGGACCTTTTCGCTTCGAGAGTATTTCATTTTTTCTAAATTCTAAATAAAAGTACTATTTCTTACTTTTATTTTTTGGAGAAATTTTTTCCAATTATTTATTTTCTTGAAATAATTTGAAGTAAGTGTTTCTCATTTAGTGAAATTACCGGAAGGATAGTGGCCAATATTTCAAGAAAGAAAACAGCGATTTTCACGTAAGCTCTCAGGTCGTGTCGTCATAGGTGGCGTGAATCCGTTTGAGCAAAAAAGATAAAAGATATTCATTTTCCTTTCCTCATAAAAAGAGGCCCTGTTACGAAAATGTCATTCAATTTAATATTTTTAAATCTTTTTTTAGAAGTGAGTATAGACAGAAATTTTCTTCACTTCACTAAAGACAAAGATCTCAATATGAAAACATTATGCAAGTTAACATTTTCAAATCTTTTCAAAGAATTGAGGTGAGCATCTCTCAAAAGTAGACTACATTCTGTTACAAGCATCAACTTGGATATGAGTATACTCTAGTTTTGCTTTTTCCTTATAACTTGGAAATAACTTTTATAAATTGAAAACAATTTTTGTACATTTTTCTATAGTTTTAAAACAATGTTCACTCTGTTTTGAACTTTCAAAAATTAAAAACAGAGTCGTTGAGCAGCATAAAAACTTCTTGGCCTTTCTTGAGAAACATATTTCCGATAATTAAGGAATGACTGAAAGCTGTGCAAATGTTCTGGAAAAAAATAATCATTACAGTAATAATTAAAAACCAACTTCGAAATCGAGAATGAGGCTGAGGATCTTTGTGTACCTGAGACCCCCTTGGTAAACACCGTACTTGCTGATCATGTTTCCATGGAATTCGGAAATCATCTGAGCTTCTGTTTTTTTCCTTATTTCCGTACACATTGTGGGATATTGTTCCACTGAAAAAGATTATAAGCTTAAAAACAAAACTGTTATCGAATATAAGAAATTATGATTTATATTTCCTATATAACAGCAGGTTCGAGGGACAGAGTTGTCGACCTCGAAATAATTTTTTTTCAATTTCGAGTCAAAAATAAAGACTTACATTGACTATAATACATCAACCCTATCAATCCTCCGAGTTCTTCATTGCTCAAGTCCAACTCGACCATTTTTGAAGCTGTTTTTCTCAGCAAATTTGTCGCCGGAAGCATGTTACTCATGATTTGTTCCAGTTCCGGAATGTCTCCAAAGAAGTATTTCATACCTTCGAGATCACATTGACCATAATATCCAAAATGAAAAGCAATTTTGTCTTCATCTTTTGCTTCGGGAAAATATTTCGCTGTCAAAAAACATCTATGAAGATTAATAAATCGAACAGCAAAAGGTCCAAAGATATGTTTCTTTTCTTCATTTTTAAAGCTTAAAAAACAAGGAAAATGCTCGTTCAAAAGGCTCAAAATTAAAGAAGCATTCATTTTCTCCATCTTATTGTGTTCTTCCATATTCATCATTTTGAATTTTTCAGAATCTTCTGAGTTTAAAATATTTGAAAAAGAAAAGTTCTCCAATTTAAAGAGTGATTTTTGAGATTCAAAAAAATTCTGGTGAGCAAAAGTTAGCTTCGAAATAAATTCGTAAACCATAGGCAAGGGAGGAGCTTCAGAGGATACTGGGGTTACAGTAGGTTTCGGGATCGTGATATAAGATCCCGGAATTACTGTAGAAGGTTCGTCTTCTCTCTTCATTCCTACAGAGAAACATTTCTTCA
This sequence comes from Halicephalobus sp. NKZ332, assembly GCA_009761265.1. Taxonomy (NCBI): domain Eukaryota; kingdom Metazoa; phylum Nematoda; class Chromadorea; order Rhabditida; family Panagrolaimidae; genus Halicephalobus; species Halicephalobus sp. NKZ332. Next base: position 8,864 of record VOSG01000418.1, on the reverse strand, counting down.
AACGACAAGCCCGACATTGGTTTCTCCGACCCAAAGTGACTTCGCATTTCTCCGAATTTCTACATTTATAGATTTTGTCTTCTGCTAGAGATCTGAAATACATTTAAATTAGATGGATTTTAAGGAATATAATATATATTTAAAATAATAGTGAATTTCACCTTCTGAAATAAGCACTACACGCTTTGCAAGCAGGGACTCCTGAAAAAAAGAAAATATTTCACGTTTTTTAAATCGAACTATCTAGTTAAAAATAAATTTACCAAAATGATTGCCTTCGGCAGGCGCTTCACAGACTTTACAAAAATCGGAATTCATCAGGAAAAACGTTTATATCAACGCCAGAGAGCAAGTAGAAAAAGGACGAAAAACGAAAATTCAAGTCCGAAAGGCAGTTATGATGACAAGAAATGTAGTTTGTGCGTTTTGTCATCATAGTGCAGGGAAATCAAAATATTTCCTTTACGAATTTGTTCCGACGGAAGTTTTTAGAATATCTGCCTTTCCATTATAGTACAATAAAAATCATAATATTTTTATAAATTGATCTCGAAAAAACTCCAAGTTTCCTAATTGAGGCTGAAAAATGAAACTCGACATTTTGTATTTCGTAAAATTATGAAGATTTATTTTGAAGAATCCCAAAATCTCACAACTCTCTATATTACATATTTTATTTCTTTGCACAATAAAAATAGATTTAAATTCATATGATTTTCACGAATTGAGTTTTCTTAATACAAATTGATCCTAAATGTGATTCAAATATTGAAAAAATAAAGAAATAACAATTTCTGTTCCCTTTTCAACTTTATTGATACTTAATGCTTAACATTAAATATTTAATGCTTGAATACCTCGTTGATCGTCATGATGGAGCGTATCTCCCAGCCATTTGTATTTTTATGACTCCTGTCAAGTTCTTGTTGTTTTTTCTCCTTTTTTTCATCATCGATTCAGATGTTCCTCTGGTCATTTAAATCAATCAGTATAAAAGTCATGTTATTTTGCAATGAATACTATGGAGTATCAAAGCTGGTACTGAGCTGTTTCGAAACTGATAAAAAAATAACTTTTAGAGACACATCTCATTTGTACAGTAAGATTTATTTTAATTTCAACAAATTTCCAACTTCTCGAGCCGATTCAAAGGCTGGTTTTCCAGGACAAGGATTATGAAGGAAGACTTCCAGAAAAATGATCAATGACAAATTGCACAAACTTTTCAAGACCCGCTTCGAGAAAAATTATAATATCATCTTTTCTTATATTTTTGAAATCAGCCTTCTGTAATCACGTACTGATATGTGACCGTCTTGCTCCAAAATTTACCGAAAGAATTATCGAAAACCAATTTGTACAGTCCACTTGCCGGAATCGAAATCTGAAAGTTTAATTTCAATTTTTAAACTTAATGATTGACACTGACCGTTCTTGTTTCGGGGACGAAGTAGGTCTGGATCCACCATTTTGGCCAGATCAAGACGTCGGAATCTTCTTCAGCTTTTTTCGACTCTCCTGTTGGTGCCAACCGGACTCCGAATTCGACATCAGAATCACATTTCCACCACCATTGGAGTTTTCTGTTTTTATTTTCTCCAGAGACCAAAATCGGGACGAATACCGCAGATCTCGCAGGAACATTTATTTTCTTCAGATCTTTTGAGGAGGCAAAAGGATCCTTGGAAGCATCGTAATATAACTCCTTGGGGATTTTACCTCCCATTCGGATATCTCCATAAGTAGAATCTGAAGGTTTCGTTCCTCCCCAGTGTTCGTACAAAATTGACTCGTCGATCACTTCCTGAATCAAAATCAATAAAAAATCAGAAATATTTCTTCATAAAATTTCAAAAAATAGTCTCGACATGATTTTGGAATTTCCTTATTAAAAAAAACAAACCTTAAGTTTCTCTTTCCAATCGCTTCCGCAAAACTCTATTCTCTCCTTAGTCCGTTTCGCCAAAAAAATGGAAAATACAGACCAGATCAAATGTATAAATCCAGGGGCTCTGATAATGAAGACCTTCCTCAAAACTTCCGGATAGAGTTCCTGAAGCTTCGGAAGCATCCCGCTGATGGCCTTTATCACATCAATGTAGTCGAGTCCGATTCCTTCGAGATCCATGATTACCGTAATATAGTGCTGCTTACCAGTTTTCTTCTCCGTGTTCCTGAAGA
>VOSG01000417.1:0-32896 GCA_009761265.1 Halicephalobus sp. NKZ332 | reverse complement strand
TGGAAGGCTCTAGGCAAGCCTAACGTCTCTCTGGGCATGGTCTATGTCGTCCTCGGAGTTATCTTCATGGCTCTTTTGTATCCCTTTATGATCGTTTTCCTCAAGTCTGATCTCATGAAGTACTCCTGCTATAAAGTAAAACTCATATAAAACCTTCTCAAGTTTGTATCTTGTATTTTAGATAATGTTCTTTCTGGGAGTCGTCGATTGTATCCAGATTCCAGTAGGAGGTTTCTATTGTGGATATGCAGCAGCTATTGGAATGGTCCACTGTATGGCTCCAACAGCGAACTATATCGTCGGAGGTCTTGCTCTGGGCTGCTGGGGTGGTGGATCCTCCACGTGCATGCTTCTCGCCATCAATCGCTGCATTGACTTGATCAATCCACAACTCGGACAGAAGCTTTTCAGTGGAAAGAAGACCATCCTATGGTTACTCATTCCCACTGGTTATTTCATTTACTTTTTTTTCATCCATACTACGGTAACATTCAACGCGAACCTGTATGCTTTCTTCTTTGATCCCTTCGTCGGAACTCCGGAGCGGAATGGTCTTGTCGACAGCGAACATGTATGATACTTGTATTTTTAATTTCTTTATTTCTGAATTACAGTATCCTCATATACCTCACTCGACCCACAACATCATTGTCGTTATTGTTCTCGTTATCGCTTATTCTTCCTTACTGATCCATCTGTCAATCCAAAGTGCGAAGTCTGAGAACGTAGTTAAAATGAGCAAACTTCAACGACAGACATTTGTGCAATGCACCTTGGTATGCACTGGAACCTTCATCGCTGCACTTGTTTATGTAAGTTTTCAAAAATGAATCTCAGATGAATTTGAGGAATAATTATATGAGGAAGATCTGTTATTTTGGATTCATTAAATGAATGGAGTCTCAAAATAAGAGTTATTTTTGTAGTTACTATGAAGTTTGTTCAGTTTTTTAAACTATTTTATCTTAATTATCTAAATCTCAGGTGTACATGCAATTCCTCCCGACCCCGGTTTGGATTGTTGTTTGCGGAGAAATGTCTTGGCAATTGAGTCATGGAGCTGCAGGAGTCTCCTATGCCTTCTTCAACACCACCATGAAGAAAGAATTCATCAAGATCTTCTGTTTCGATTCGACAGTATCTCCCTCGACAGGACCTTCGACCGTGAAGAGAACCGGAATTTCCTCAAAAGACCATCCATCATTCTTGGAGTATTAAAATCAGCTGAATTTATTTGTCTCTGTCTACAGTAATCCTATGACGAAGAATGATATCTGTTGTGTAAAATATGCTTTGTAAAGAATAAAAAGAAAAAAGTTAAGCCGATTATCTCTAAAAGTACTTGAAAAAAGACTAAGATTAGTTTTCCATAGTGTAGTAGGAAGTTCTCAATTGAAAATGAAAGCTCAGAAACTGGAATATCCTCGAAATTATTTTTAGAATACACAATCTCACATGATGTTAGAAGTTTGAGTTTAATTTTGCCTGAAGAAAGTTAAAATTTGGCGAAAGTGAACCAATGCCAATTGTCGTGTTTTGATGCAAACCAAAGGAATTGTCTCACAGATCATTTCGACACAATTTGCACAACTTTTTAGGAGCTTCCGGGATCTTCAATTTCGCAGAATCTCAAATAGTTCTGAATTCTGTGAAACTTCAGAAACTTCTTTCTTATCCTCAAAGGTCCTTGAATCTTCAACCAGATTTTTAAAAAAATATATTTACTATTTATTTAACAAATTGATTTTTGAAGGTTTTTTTGATTTTTAAAAATTACTTTTTTAAATTTAATTTTTTCAAAAACTTCCATGACAGCAAGATCGGAAAATTGCCCTCTGGGCCAGATCCGGAAATTCGCGAAAACAAAGCTTCAGAAAATGAATTCATTCTGCCTAATTGCTTTTTGCCCACAGCTTTCCTGCTGTTTTGCTTTGATTTTTGGCAATTTTCGCAAAAACAAACAAATTCTCGGGACGAAATTAAAAGCAATTTTAAATTCCAAATTGCTCAATTTAAAGTCTACTGTCGTTTATTACTTTTGCCCTCAGGAAGACAGGTTGTCACTAGATTGAAGGACAGCTAATTGCCGATGGCGATCTGTCACTCAATCCGACTTGAGTTAATCCTTGTAAATTAATACTAATCCCGCAAGGTGTCAATCTATTCTTTGATTTTCTTTCAAGTATTTTGTCTGTCATAAATCAACTTGATTAAAGATGTATAAATTGAGTATATTGTTTTTCTGTGGCCTGATTACAAATCTGAAGACAAGATACCCGATCAAAAATTCCGGAGATCTTGATGGAAAGATGACAGAAGCTATAAGATCTCGAAAAGCCGTATTTACGTAAACTATTTCGACACTGATCTTGAAAGTCATTGTTATTCCAAGATACTATTTCTATGATATGTGAAATAGACATTTAATCACAGTCTTTGAGGAGTTTGTATGAGAAATTTACTTCATAAAAACATCGAGTGAAAAAGGTTTGGATATTCCAGAATTTTAAGGACCATAACCTGTGCATTAAAACACGCTTTGATAAAGATCTTAGAAATCTTATTCATTTCAAAACTTGACTTCTAATGGAGAAAAACCTTCATTTTATTTAAATTTAAAAATTATTTAAACCTATTTTGAAACACGAATTATTTAAAATTCTATTTGCGCAGAAAATTCTATGTATAAAACCTTTAATTTCCAAAATCTACTTGAGAATTATTCTTAAATCCTTGGTAAAACCGAAATATTTTGCTTTGTTCAATTTTTTTGAGACCAAAGTATCAAATATCGATAAAAATTTAAAGAGTCAGTTGGCAGTTTTCCGGGTCCGTCGCTGATTCGCTGTTTCTTTTCCCCATTGTCCTTCCTATTGTTCTTCCTTGGTTGTTCTTCCGTGATTTAATTAAAAGAAACTAAGGCTGTCAGTCGGCCCGCAAAGACTCGTCTTCACTTTCGGGAACGACGTTACTGTAGTTTTTCGGAATTTTAAGTCTTAATTTTTTATTGAAATAAAATTTTCCAAAATTCCTTGAAATTCTTTTCGAAATAACTACAGAAATATTCACTTTTGTTTCTGTGGTAATTGGTGTTCGTTCACCTTTCAGAAAAAAATTAAGTTAGCAATATACACACTTTGCTAAAATTTATTTTTGATATTTAAATGCTGATTTCGGGGTCAAGATATGAAACTTCGAGTTTCAGAGTTCTTTAAAGGGCTCCAGAAAAGTTTCGCAAAAATATTTTGATTTTTGTAATACTGTGGTATTTCGCAGGTTAGTGATTGAACTACTTCCGAAAACTTCTCTCTGAAAATAATAAAATAAAGCTTTCTCGAATTAATCATTGTTTAGATTTGTCCATTTTCGGTCCTTTTGACCTCGAAAATTCCTGACTGTCTCGACTTCCGAAGTCGATGTTCTCATTTTTGTAAAATAAAAATAAAAACAATTTCCTGGGAATTGATATTTGGAGATGCTGAGAGAGTACTCGCTCGCTTAGGGACCTTCGATCGTCGTTGAAATTGTTATAGAAATATAAACTAAAATTTTACAGAATTGAGACGAAGTTTCAGAATCCGAAGTTCCACGTTTTCGTCTCAATTCTCTTCTGGGTTCTCGAAGATATTAATTTATTGTAATATACTATTTTTTTAAATCAAAGCTTCTACCAAATTGATAGGCTTCCAAACGATGTCACGTTGAGAATAAAGATCAAACTTTTTTCGCAAGTTTCGAGACGGACTTTTGAAAATCCTCCAGAATTTTGCAGAAATTAGGGTTTCAGATGATCCTAAATACTTCTTGCTGAAATTTGGAAGATTCTAGTCTCTCAAAAAACTAGCGCGAGAAAAATCTTGTTCAGGAAGAGGTTTTCGTTGATGACTACTTGTGTTTGTTTGTCGCACTCATTAATTCGCGCTTTTCGAAACACGGGATCAGCAGTTTGTGTTTCTGATTTGAGAGCCCGGAAGCGCTCTCCAGGTGCGAAGAACACTTTAAGTACCCGACAGCTAATTCTACAAATTGTTCTACCAGTTTTCTCTTCATTTATTTCGTTATCACTCGTGATTTTTGTTCTTGGGTATCCTGTAGGATTTCGAAAATCCAATGAGAAAAGTAACTTTGATCTGAATGAACTTTTGGAATTATCTTTTATAGGATCTAAACGTTAAAACAAAAGTTTGGAATTTGAAGCTGAACTTTTCGATATTTTTAAATGAAATAATCTAGAAAATTTGTGAATTTTAATTATTTTTTATGAATATTTTAATACAATCATTTGGTATTTGCAATTAGTAGATAAATGAATCTAATAATAAAAAATGAACTACTAAAAATAATGGAATTTTAAAAAAACGAAAGTAGGAAAAATCAGTTGGAAAATAGTTCTTTCTATTTGCTTATTTCAATATACGAATTTTTATTCTTTTGTCTAACTCTATCAGTTAAAAACCAATATAAATTATGAATTCGGATAATTAATAGTTCATAAAATAGAATAATTTGTTTAGAAAAACAACATAGACGAAAGTTATTTCCTTTTTTAGATGTATGTTGGAGACCACCAGATTATCAAAATTGGATCTGAATTGTGGTCGTAATGGATCTGATTTATGGTTGTGTAAGAGATCAAGCTCAATCTGTAATCCCATTGATTGTTAAATATCAAATACTCTTAGTTTTTCGTTTAAACACTTTAAATTGCTAAATCCGAACCTTTCAGTCTAAATCGAAACTCTGGAAATTATTTAAAATCAATAGTTGTAGAAATCCGTATCAAGAACACTTTGTGGAGATGTTTTGATAATGCGACAGTTGATATTCCTTCACCTTTCGTCAGGGATTCGAATATGACGTCTTTGATTTTCCGTCAAACTTTATTTTGCTTTTTTATAATCTTCTAGAAACGAAATTACAATGTCGGGAACTACTTGGAATCAATAATCTCGAAACTTAAATTTTCGAAAATCGTGTCGAGATGATTTCGTAACGAAGTTTATTTATAATTTCATAAACACATTTTTAACTTTCTAGACCAAAGTCTGTTTTCAAGAATTACATAATTGACTAATAATAGTTTAATTGTGCCTGTTGAGTAGTATTTACTCAATGTTAGTCTGTTTGCACTCTCTCCAATAACGTGATTTTCTCTTCCTGGACTTGTTTGTTTGCCGGCGCCAAAATTACGCATTTCGCGCTGTTTTTATGATTCCTCAACTTTTGAACAAAATTACACAAGACTTGAAAGATCACACTAACCTCTCTCCTCCAAATTAGCGCCAGTTCTTTGTCTTAATCCAGAAAAAGGAATCAAAGGTAAAATAAAAATAACAATAATTTCTTTTTTAATGTTTACTTTGTTCCGGACAAAAAAGTGACAAATCGGGTCCTGCTGGGATTGAAATCAATGGAATGATTTAAGTCAAACACCGGAAGTCTTGTCTAATGGCCCTTAATTGATTCTCAGTGTTTTGAAAATTCTAGGCCTTGATCCCGATACTTTTCTCAGTTCTCTTTCCTCCTTCTTATTTCATAATAACACAGTCCTGGTAACAAAGTACAATAAGTACACGAAGAAACAACTAAATACGGATTCAAGAACTTGCCATATTCTGTCAGAATCACAACTCTGCTCTAGGATAATACACAACAAAGTCTTCTCGCTCTTGTACTTTTCTGTCAGTCTCGAATACGAATCAGTTCATCTTTCCAGGTTTTCGTGTCGAAATTTAGTTTTACCTTCCACAACAATGATTCGAAAACAACTTGATAGTGTTTTGTCGCTCTCGTACTTTTTTGTCCTCACTCTCGAGAGTAAATCAGTTGATTGCCGTTTCAGGCTTTCGTGTCGAGAGCTAGTTGTATTTCTTCACAACGGTAATTCGAAAACAACTTGATAAAGTCGTCTCCCTCTCATAGTTTCTGTCTTTACTCTCGAGAATGAATCATTACCGTTCCAAACATTCCGTGTCGAGAGTTAGCTTTAATTTCCGCGGCACTTGAAAACTTCATTGTCTCCCGGTTACTGTAGTCATTCTGATTCAATTTTGAAATTTTAATGCCTCATTTTTTTCTAATTTCTCATGCTCGCTTTTGAATCATCAAGTTTAAATTTTCCGTTCCTTAAATATTCATTGGAAACGGTAATCAACTTTTCTCCTTTTGTAAATAAATGCTTTGTTATTTTTCTAATATGCAGTCCCCAAACATAGGTGTAGTCGGAAATTTTTCTAGAGGGTTCTTTGTGGAGTTTTTTAATTTTCTCAAAAGTGACGTTGGAAGTCTGAAAAGTTCTGAAAATTCCTATTGAAACAATTTCGTAAAGTATCGATTTTTATTTCTACGATAATTGAAATCTATCCATGTTTTGTCGGAGATTTAAATTTAGCAATGTGTACGTTCATCAGGATTTATTTTTGTAATATCATGATTTTAAAAGTTTATTAGTTAAAAACATAAACATTTTCGAAATTTTAAGAGGAGATAATTCCTCTCACTTGCTCCCTGATGTCGATGTTTCAAAGGATAAAAAAGAGCAGTAATTTCCGGAAATTTCCCTGGTCATAGTTGGATCAAGTCATGACGCTTGTTTTCGGATTTGTATTTTATGGCAATCTCGTAAAAATAGTCATCAGTTCCCCTTTGAAAATCGGACAAAAGCAAACGGACACGAGTGCAGATCAGATTAACCCGCTGGATTCCCAAACAAAAATCCAATCGGATTCGTTTTATAGTTCGTGTTTGAACGCTATCATATTATTATAGTAATTAAAAATAGTTTTTTCCACAGAATTGTTCCGACAAAGATCTTTCAATTTAAAAATTCCAGCCTAATTCTGAGATTTTGATTTTAATAAAGTCGAAAACAAATGTTGACGAAATATGGATGGATGCTAACTAGCGTATTTTAATAAAAATCATAAATTAACCTTAGGAAATTGTGTTGACACAAATTTCTAGAACCCTCAATTTTAGATAATTCTGAAAATTTCCGTCAAAAAGTAGTGAAATTATTCCGAGTTATTTTTAACCAGTACTTGGTGTATTTTAATTTCCCCAGTAAATTAAAAAGTTTGAAGAGCATATTCTGGTTACTTTGGTTGTTTAGTCTTCCTGAAGACGGAAGAATAATTAATTCATTATTGCGTGAAAGAGCAACTCCGTAATGACCGATTTTAAACGAGATTTATGAAGCATTAAAAACGCGAGAGCGAATTTGAGTGAAAATGAAATTTTTGGAAAAGCTGCGAGTGACAACCAAAATTAATAAAAAACGAGGACTTGAATTTTATTAGCCTCTTAAATAAGATTTGAGTAATTTGTAAATCTCAGAATTCTTTCCCGAATGAAATTATCTTTCAAGTTTTCCTTAATTTTTTAAATTATACTTTTATACAAAAAGTTGGGACAAAGCTCTGGAGAAACTCCCCGACACAAATTTCTGGGATTTCCTGGTTGAGATTGGGAGGCGGAAGTTGGTGTCTGTGTAATTTTGGAAGTTTCAAATTATGAAAGTCAAAAACATGTTTTAAAAATTCCGACAATTGTCTCGATTATAATTTTTACAAGTTTCCAGTCAAGACCAAAAATTGGAAAACTTGGTTGTGTGTTTCTCCAGAGTTCTAAAAGCATCTAGTAAATCCAACAAGTCCGGAATCCTATATGATGTTCTGTAATCTTGTCCAAAGACCGTAAGCAAGAAATTTGGTTAAAATAAATTTCGAAAGTTAAATTTATTCGTTTGGCCAAATTTAGTTTTCTCACGCGATTCCACGAGGTTCATCTAATTACGATTCATTTATAAACATGATCTCATTCTTGAGATTACGGTAATAATTTGAGAGTGACTGCTTTGAAGAAAATTTCCGTTTCCGTTTGCGCGAGACTTTTGTCTTTCTTTGTTTTACGGCTGCCGAAAATTTAAAATAGGCCAATTTGGGAAAGTTAATTGCAATTTTTGACTGGCTTGCTCGAGGTCCCGAAAGGTAGGATAAAACAGGAAAGGGAGGCGGCCATAATTTAGATTAAGTTGTTGGAAAATTATTTTGGATGTGGCTGATTTTACTTTACGTATTTTGATGTTCAGTTTTATTTTTCGAAATCATCTAAGGTAAAGAAGGGAAGCGGTCATAATTCAAACAAAGCTGTTGAGAAATCGCCTTGTTTTCAGAGGATATGCTTTTAGAGATCACTATGAACCTGTTCCTTCTCCACAAAAATGAGTAACCTTTTAGATATTCAATTTTTTAGAAAGTTAAAAAATGTATGCAATATCCCTATGATAAGATTTCGAAGGGGAAGCTTCTTTAGTGAAACAAGGTAACTTCAAAGTAGTTTTCGATTAATTATTTTCGATGAAAGTTAATTTCAAAACTACAGAAAGGGCTAAAATCCTGATTTATCTCAATTTATCCTGATTTACCTTTATTTATCCGCCAGATAAATTGTTCGAGTATCGGATTAACTATCCACCTTCGAAACAAAAACAGATTTCTTTCTGAGGCCGGATTTTCACAGACAAATTTCATCCGAGAAAAGTAGATACTACATTTAAGATTATTTCTTCATCCTAACATGATTATTGCAGAATTCTCTTGACCTTTTTGGAAATTAACAAATTATGAAAATCAAAACGCGATTTCTCCTCAAATTTGGCTTCTAATTATTTCCACGTTAAGGTCTCGTTTTTATTTCTGTATCAAAAAATAGTTCCTGATTACCCTCAAATTATAATCTGATTTTCAGTCACCTCTATACCGAAATTTAGTTTTTAATTATTTCTATATTAAAATTTAGTTTTTAATTATTTCCACATTCAAATTTAGTTTTTAATTATTTCCACATTAATCTTTATAAATTTTTCCTTTAAAGTGCCGCAGTCGTTTTTTCGTAATTCCTCGAACTCAAGGTTATGAATTTTATTATTGCGTTTATTTAACTATATTTGCTTAATAATTTACGTAAAAATTAATATTTTCAAACTTCTTCCACAATCATTTTCAATTACTTTAAGGAAATCTTAATTAATTTTCGAGAAAATATTTTTGTATTTGTTTGATAATTTGCTAAAGAACATTAATATGTATGGATTTTTCTCACGATCTTTCCTCGATTAGTCAAAAAGTTTTCAAAATAAATCTTCCTCTACATCTCATCATAATTTTTGGGAAAATTAATATACACAAATTGTTCCCACGATTTTTTCTCGATTAGTCAACGAAATTTCAAAAGTTTCAAAATAAATTTTCCTCCCCATCTTTATCATATAATTCTCTTAAAGAAAATTAATATACATAAATTTTTCTCATGATCTTTCCTCGAATTTTCGAAGATATTTCCAAAATGAATTTCTTTATATTTATATAATTTCTTTAAGAATATTAACATGCACAAACTCCTCCCAAAATTATTTCCTGATTGGTCGAAAAGTTTTTAAAAAATTGCAAAATAAATTTCCCTGTTAATTTCGAAAAAGGCGGGACTATTTCGAAAAATTTTTCATTTTGAAATCAGAATAATTTTATTTCGAATTTTTTATTTACAAAACTTTTCAAATTTAGAAATCCCGGAAATTTTGTTTTTAATTACCGTAATTGTACTATGGCAGTATAAAGAAGCTGAAATAATATCGTTAAACAATATTTCATAATTGACTTCGAAAATTAAACACTCTTTAAATAGAAATTTGCTGATCGAATGTTTTTTAAATGTCAAAATCCGAACATTTTGTTCTTAATTACCGTAATTTTCGAAAATTGAATGAGAGTCGTTTTGGAAGTTAAATGAATATTGTTTTAGTTTTCTGACTTTAAACTGCCATTGTTTTTAAAAATAAACTGGTTTTTTCTAAAAATTTCCCAAGTTTATTCCAGATGGTTAATTTTTTGGCCTAATTATCCGACTCTGTTAATCTCCGCCCACTTGACAAGTCATCCTTGAAAAGTCCCTCAGGTCATTAAAATTAATTTTTACAGTTAACCTTTTTTCACTCAGTGCTCCCCTTCTGTTAAGTTTGAAGTTTGAGGTTAAAGTACAGATTCTTCTTGAGAAACCTACTAGAACATTGTCAACTGGTCAACGGGTCGTGTCCTAACGCGATAGTATCTAGTATCGTTTTATTTTGGTGCGAGTATTCAGTAATTCCCTTCTTGACGCGAGAATATTGCACTTCAGTTGTGTCCCAGACTGAAAAGTTTATATTTTAATTTCAGATTTTCATCATGAGCTTTAATACAAATGGGCTCGAATTGTTTGGATTTAATAACGGTCTTTGTCTCGAGGTTGTTTTCAATTTTGATTGATGGACCGTGTTTCAAAAATAAAACTGGGGCCTTGAATGTCCCAAATTATCCGTATTTCCAGGCAAACAGGGCAAAATTGACCAATTTGTGCAGAAAATCGGCGGAAATACGATGAATGAGCTTGCTACCGAATTTGGACAAGATCCAGCTTTAAACTCGATATCTTATTTTCGTGTCTTTTGAAGTGAGCAAAACCTTCCAGAATTCCAGTGGAAACTTTTTGAATGAAACCCTAAACTCGAAGATTTCGGAATTTCGTATTGAAAAAGGTTCGCAAAAAGTTTTATTTTTTATAAAATGCGGTTTTGGAACGAAAATCCCAGAAATTCCGTGTCGAAATAATTTTGCAACTTTTTACTAATTTTTATAAATAACATGATTGATATTTCCCAAATAATCGGTATCATTGTCTTTTCTTTAAATACCAAAGTTGTCAAAAAAAATTGAAGAAATTAATCAAGTTGAGTTCTGTTTGCCGGAGTAAATCCTCTTAGAGAGGCAAATGCAAATTAGGGCTTGGCGTTCCCACCAGTATCAATAACCAGCGCTTTTTCAAAAATTGTCAAAGCAATTAACTCTCTTTCTTCCAATTGGCCAAATTTTGGAAGTCAAAAAAGCATAGATTTTTTGGGGATTAAATTCCCGATACCCGTTCCGGAGCTTTTCCAAATTTTAAGGAACTCTAAAAATTCTCCAAGGGTCAATACCGTATCCTGGGAAATAAATGAGGTGGTTTTCTTGGCGAAGTCAATTTTTCTTCAATTATTTCTTGAACTTCAAAGTATAATCTGATTAAGGAAAATAATTGATTAATTTCTATAACGATACTGACTAATCTCTAATTTTAGGTGAGGACAGGAACTAAGGTCATCTTCGACCCGATTTTCATTAGGAGTCAGAAAGTGAGAAAAATCAGAAAAGGAAATCCGGCTAATGACCCTATTTGCGCAATCGTGTTTTTTCTGTTTGTTTATGATTTTTGACACTTACTTGCTTATTCGATAGTTTTATCACTTTCTTCGACAGATGGATCAGAGACGATTTTTCTTCACTAGACACAAAATTAATCCGCATTATAATTTATTATTGTGTCAAAAGATTCCAATGTGTCGTAGTGTATCATTCCTCATGCGCTGATATTAGTATGATGTATCAACACACTTTCTGTATACCAATACATATAACATGTTGACGTACTACCTTTCATGTATTGATTCCTTAAGATAGTGCATTAATATATTATTTTCCATGTATTAACCTATTAATATATCCATTCAACTTTTTTCCATGTACTAACCCATTAACATGGCGTGCCAGTAATTCTGACGTATTAACGGTGCACTGGGGTTTGTCTGTCTTACAGATGAAGATAAGCCCTCTAGCCACAATCGAACATAGACCCCCTGTCGTGGCCCCGGATCCACTTCATGGTCGATCAAAAGTTGCAAGATGATATTCCATGTAATTTAGCTTCGAGTGGTTCTCTTAGAGAAAAATCAAAGTGCCGACTGTTTTATTTTTGTTTGAGATTTGATCTTTTTCGATTCGATCTTCTCAAAGTTATGGTCATTGATTTATTTCAAAATAGCCTTTTTTATAACTTCCCAAAAAAGTTAAATTCAATGAAAATTTATCCGACTTTGTAAATCCGCAATGAGTAACTGATTTATTTTTTTCGAAATCCGAAAACTATGAATCATATTTTTGACTCTGATATTCCAACTTTTCCGACTAATTAGGATTTCCGTAAATCTGGTAAAAATGTTCTGATAGTTTGTGTTCAATCTATGACTCTAAAAATAATATGATAGTTGGCTTTGATCTACATTTTTTTGAACATCTAATTTGAGGTTCATCCATATTTCTTCCAAAAGTTTCTCCAGTATTTATTCATTTTTTGCTGAAATGTTTTATTTTTTCTAACTACAATTTTGCGAAATCCCGTAAGAGCTTTCATAATCATCTGAGACTCGAGTTCCGGAAATTCGTGTTGAGACAATTTTGTAAGAAAATTTATTTCTGACTTTTGTAATAATATGCTCCCCCTACCGTATCCGGATGACGTGGGGTGCGTAAATAAGTTGTAAATTGGCTAAATATGAACGAAAGCGGATGAGACTCAATAATTTTTAGATTTTTCGAAATTAAAAACAATACCGTCATTTTAAAAAATTTGAAGAATAATCCAAAATAACTTAAAAATAATTAAAAATAATTTTAGATCCCATTAGGGACTTTCATGCTCTCGTCCCTTTAATTGAATACAATTTGTCAAAACTATAATTGTTCTCTCAAAAAAATAATATTTCTTAAAAGTCGAACATTCCCGTCTATCTTGTGTCTTTAATCAGATTAGCACTCTTGTGAAGAAATATCAGGACTCTAGATGCCGTTATCTCGAGGAATTAGCGATCAACTCCCCAAGGGACTTTAATAGGCTTAGTAACTCGATAATTATCATCGTTTCTGTCATATTAGGGCTAAATTAATTTACTTCACTTTCAATACTACAATCTGTCAAAATCCGACGAAGATTTCCAGAATTATCTGGAAATCAAAATCTAATAAATTGCGGAAATCCTTGCTGAGATCATTTCGTGGGAGTGAGGATTTGTAATTTTCACAATACAACTTTGAAAAAAAGTAAGAAAATCTCAAACTTTTTGAAAAAAGTTTTGGGAATTTGTTTCGGAATAATTATCATTTCTAATTTCCATAATCATATAATTTTTTAATTGGTTCAACCACTTTTTCGAGACATTCTAAGATAATTTTTAATTTCTCATAATTATGCGATTTAATAGCTTTGAAATATTTCACAAATTCTTTTCGAAATAATTTCCGATTGTCTTTATTCCACGAAACTGTAAAATTATAGTCTTGAGTTTTTCGAGAATTCGACAAAGTTCACAAAGATGGTCTACAGTATACCTAATTCCCCGCAAAGTTCAAATATTCCAATAAGATCTCATGATTCATTTTTTGGATTAGCAAATTTCCCTAAAAAAGATTTATGACGAGTTTCGAAACCGAATCATCAAAAAATTTGTAACAAATATTTGCGAATTTTATAATCCAAAAAATTGCCAAAATGGACCAATCCTTTCTTGACGTTTTTATTTATTTTCGATGAAGCCCGTTTTTCCGATTTTAGAAAATAGCCAGGTGCCCTAATTGTCCTGGATTCGGATAAGTGGAGAAAAAGTTTCTTTTCATGGTCAATTTGGGCCAATTTTGTTGGCTTTCGAAAAAAATTTTTTTGCTCTTCTGTTGGGTGATGTTAAATGGACTTGTAGGAATATAAATTAAAAAATTTTATTTTGGTCCAAAAAGACCTTTAATCTCGTTGTTACAAAAAGCAGAAATGCGTTTGACGAAATTTTGCAAAAATTGTTCTGAAACGAAATTTTGAAAAAAGTTTTCTTGGAACGAACTTTCGAAAACATTTCCTTTGAGGTGAAATCTTGGAACCTTCTTTTTGGGATCGAAAATTGCGGGATTTTCTTCACGTAATTTATCAAAGTTCCAATTGTTTACGTGGTATACTGTAGCTTTATCTCAGCACAATGATCAAAAAATAATTTAAACCTTTATAATCATGATGAAGGATTTTAGCCTTTTTAAAGAGGTGGAAAATTTTAGGATTTTTTTAAACACCTTATCGTTGTAAAGGTTTTTTTGCCGTCATGAAAAAAGGTGATTTCTGGATTAGGAAGCTGGAAGAATTTTTGCTCTCATATATGAGCCCACCATCCTCGTGACGATTTCCGTCTGACCGTTATCGGTTTCTCGTCAAAGTCATTCCGAAGACGTGTGACAGCTGACGAAATAACTTTCCCTTTTGTAACAATTTAGGTATACAATTTTGAACGAGAAATTACACTTTTTAAAGTAATTTTTACCGTTTAAAGTTTGGAGGAAAAACAGATCCGTTTATATTGTTCTTTGGTCATTTGGATCCATTTGCTGTTGTTTTTCCAATTATTCTTATCTCTTGTTGATCGAAAACCGAGAAAAATATCATTCAAAAGTTTTGTGATTTCGTTGCTTTTGACTGTAGCTGTTAATTTTGAATTTCTAATTAATTTTAAAATCATCCTTAATTAAATTTAAATTAACCTTTACTTTTTATTTTTTTTAATCTGATCTTAAAATGATTTCGAAGAAATTCAAATTCGAAGTTTCTTAAACATTCGATCTGTAAATCTCGAAGTAATTTGTTTCGGAAAAATTTAGAAAATCAACGAATCTTCTCGTGACATAATTGATGTTATTAATTTTGTTTTTGAATTCTAGTCCCTGAGGCCACACGTAACTGTATTATTTCAAATAATTGAAATTTCCCAGAATCGAAAAGGAATTTTTGAGTCATCTAAAATATCTAATTTCGAAATATCTAAAGATTAGAAAAATTAGATTCTCCTCTATCAGTTTATTAAAGCCAAATTAAGATTCCTAATGTATATTTTTGGAATTTCGTGACTTTTTTCATTGATAATTAGCTCATTTGCTTTTATTTTATTTTTATCTTTAATTTAATTTGTTTATTTTAAATTTCGTAATTGTTTTCATCAAAAATCAACACTTTTATTTCCTTAAATATATTTTTCGTGATTTTGAGTTTCATAATTTTCCAATCAAAAATCAGCTTTTTTATTTTTAACTTTATAACGTATATTTTTGGATTTCGAGTTTCGTAATTTGTCCATCAAATGATCAGTAGCCACTGAATCTAAACATCAACGACGAAGCCGGAGTCCGGTGTCCGCGGACCAGGCAGATGATCCCCAAAGCTCATTTCTCGAAATCTCCCTCTGGGAACCAAAGTGAATTCAACCGAGACTGCAGTATGCATAGTAGTAGTAGTAAAATTAATGTTTTGCCTCTAAATCCACTAATCTTTTCAATTTTTTCCCGGTGAGGTTGAAAATGGAAAAATATGCAGCTGATCGTTTTTTTAAATATCCACATAAATCCAATCCAGGTGAGTGGACTCGATGATTTATCTATTTTTAAATCATCCAAATTATATGTATTTTGTATTTCTTCAAACTATATATTTTGTTTTTATTTTTCAAATTCAGTACATATCTCTTATTGTTTATTCCTTAAAAGCGAGGATTTCAGAAATTGTGTTGAAATGATTTCCTAAAATATTTTTTAATCTTCATAAGATCTTAATTTTTGATTTCCATTATACTGTAATTTCTAATTTATATAGCATAACTTTGGAATTCTTGTAAAATTCCGGACCTCATGATTTGGATTCCGTACCAGTCAGAGACAAGGACCAACCAGCTGATTTTTTTTATATTCCCCACTTCTGTTATCATGTTGTTTCTTCTCTGAATCAAATAGAAAACAAAACTTCTTCCCTCTTTGGCCCTGTGTGTCCCCGTATACCCCTATATATTTCTATCTGTCTTCTGATAACCCCGGCTGACCCGGTCTGATTTTCTAGAATTATCATGAGATCAAAGTATGAAATTTCGGGAATGTAATTTTTGGATTATTTAAAAAATTTTTTTTGTTACTAAAAATAACTTTTTTAAATTAGAAAAATAACAAGTTTATTTTAGTTAAAGTCTATAAGTTTCTAAGAAATTTCGAAAAAGAACTCGTTTTGAAATGTTTACTTTTAAAAATCATGCAAAATTGACATCTATTTTTAAAAAGTTAAATTGATCCCAGAGTGGCCTGTTTGGAAACGAATTCAAGTTTTAAAAAACTTTAACCGAAAAGTTTTTGAATAGACTCAATTTAGCGATTAACGAAGGCGATCATTCTTCCAAAATGAGCAAAACGACAATTATCGGATAAATTTTTCTCCAATCGGCGATCGGACGGCATTTGATTGGAGTTTATTATTCACCAAATTGCAATTCGATCGAATTTACGCCCAACTTGGCTCAAAAGGACCATGATCGTAGGAAGGATCATGAAAAGACCGTGATGTTGGAAAGACTATGATTTTAGGAAGGATCATAGATGTATGGAAACTCATTTGTCGGTCCTCTTTTTCCTGGAGAGAAAATTGTGGGTTCTATGGTATTTGTTTGAGAGTTCGAGATTATTCATTCATGGGTGATCAAGATAAAAGAACAACCCGAACCTTAGGTCTCCATCAAGAGTCTTCGGAAATTTAGTTAAGATTATTCGATCTGTATAGGTTGTGTGGGATTCTCAAATAGTGAGAAGGACACTTGAATTGATTCCGATTTCCTGACATTTCAAAATCATGACTAAGGAAGTTTATGGTTTTTACAGACTGTATGGTTGTATCGAAAGATTAAGAGGGTAAGAGAATCTGGGGGAGGAGATACTTGAATTGCAACTCCAACTAATTGGAGAAAGTTTACGGTTTTTTATAGACCGTACGGTTCTGTCGGAGGAGCCAACTCCCGCTCCCTGTGCCGACATGATCGTGCAAATTGCCCTTTAGCCATAAAAGCTTTTTTCGCGCGTGTCCCTTTCAATCATTCTTGCCGCCGGAGAGTCCTTCCATTGTTGACTCCATTTACAGTTTGACAGTTTAATTGTTTCAAATTTTCTCAAGTTTGTTTTTTCCCCGTGCCGCCTATTGTTTTCGATTATTTGATCAATCATGAATAATTTTTTTCCTTTCAGAAAAATACTGTATCTTGGGCAGTCCTTAAATGTGGAGGATCAGATTGGAAATATTGCGTCTTCGTCGTTAATCGGGTAATTGGTCCAATCAAGTCATCAAATCAGATTCCATTTTTTGAAGAAAGGTTGGCTTCGCGTTGAGTTTTAAATTTCAATTTTTCTTCGACATTTAAAATTACAACTTTTTTGGAAGTTTTTATAATTTCGAAAATTTAACTTCTATGATCTTCATTTCCAATATTCGGCTACAATAATCCCCTGGGAATCTCCAGGTAAGATATTGCTGATTTACTAAAAAAATTTCCTTTTTATTAAAGCTCGTAATTTTTTCCAATAACAGGTTCGTTAAAAAACAGATTATGTCTGTATCCATTGTGTCCCTCAGGGAAATTTTAACTTGTCAAGATTTCCGTAATAATCGCTCAATTAAGGCTTCTGCAATAATTTCCGTTTCTAAAATAACAAATAATAATATTATTTAGTCAAAAAAGGAATTTACGTAAGTCAAATTTTTCATGTTTGCCCGGAATTTTTTAATTGCCACCTTGAGGCTCAAAATTTCATATTTTCGAAATTATGAAGTTATAAAATTTCAAAATTGGAGGAAATTAAATTTTCCAAATTATAAGGTTTTAAAATATGAAAAAAAGCTAAGTTTTAAAATTTCGAAATCCAAATTTAAAATTTATATTTCTTAATTTTGGTATTTTAAATTAGGAAATTAAAAATTTTTCAATTTTGGAAATAAGCGTGTCCTTTTGCCCTAATTGTCGGTCCCATTTGGGGATCGCATTTCCAATTCATTACAGGTCTATTAGCTGACCAGTCTGATTTCCCGGCTTTCGTGTTTTGAAAGCCTTGTTTCATATGCATTAGGAAACAATGTTCGCCAACTAGAGTCCTTGTTTTATTCAATTCTCCAAAATTTTCCTTAATTTTACTCAGTTTACTAAATTTTCTTTAATTTTTTTGTAAATAATTTTTGAGCGTAAAATCAATTTTTCTAATTAAATAATTCTTGAAAAAATAAATATTCAGAATTGCTTTCGTTAACTGTATTAAAGTCATCAAATAATGTGGAGAGAAAATTTTTATTATTATTCATAAAGCAGATAAATTTTATTTTTTTATTTTATTTCATCGGAAGATGTATTTTTCCGAAAACATTTTCGTCAGATAATTTTATTTTAGAGAAAAAACAGTAAAATTTTTCGAATCGAAAGCCAGATTTTGAAGCGAATATATATTTTTAAAATGTTTACTAAAATAGTTCACATGTAAATACAATGTGTGAGATCTTGTAACTTCCACTATTCTTCCATCTGATATGTCCCATGTTATTTTCCCTGTCGAGATCCCAAAACCCCGATCGAGTACCGTGTCCTCAGGTTCGGAGTCGGATCCCTAGGGTCATTAAAGTTTGATGAAAAGTCCTTGAAATAAGATCGTGTTTTAAATTTCTTTTGATTACTGTAGAATCAAGTCTTTGATCCATGTAATCCCTTTCAATTGGTGCTTGGATAAAAGTCGATCGGGTTTTGTTGACTGTCGTCGGTCAATCAAAGCGATCGCGACGGGATGCAAACAGGGAATCCGCTAATTTCGGCAGGTGTCCCAAAACCAGAATAATTAGAAACTAATAATCTAGAAATAGTAAACTCTCCCAATTTTGGTAGATTAAGCGATATTCGTGGACTGGATTAAATGCTTATTAATTTGATTGAGAAAGGTAGTCCTCGAGAAAACTGGACGCAGCCGTGGAAGAACCACCGTTGCCACGGCAATTTCCATCATCTACATATAAAATAAAATTATTTCTTACAAATTAGTCTCTTCTTTCCTTTTTAGGAATAGCCACTGTTGCGTTTTTGCTTTAATTATATATTTTCAAAATTTTTCCTTGTTTGAAAACTACAATTCCGTAAAAATTTGGAAGGCTTTCCAGGACCAAATGGGTTTCTGAATCCGTAGGAAACTTTTAGGAAATATTTCCAAAAACTTCTGGACACCTTGGACCTTTTCGGCAACTTCTGAAGTTTAAATCTGAAAAGTCCCGGGAATTCCTCTCGAGACCATTTCGTAAAATTCTATTTTCATCTTTCAAACAATATGATTTCGAAACTGAGTTCTGACATTCTGGATTTTGAAGGTCTTGAATTAGAAACTCGCTCCGAGACGAATTCGTAAAAATTTTTGTTTTTATCTCTGCGACTATATTAAAGCTAATTTGGATATAATTCCTTCATTTCAATAATATTTGGATTTTTTATTCTTTGATTTAATTATATCCTAATTCCAACTACAGTAAATTTCAAAGTAGCTCTGAAAATAATTAATTCTTTTCGAAAATATTTAATTTTGTTTTTTAATTTAATTAAGACTACGGTAATTCCATAAAATTTATATTTCCTAAATCTTTGATCTTGTTCTTGTTTGGTCCGTCTTTATCCTAATCCCTCTCGTAGAATCTTCGATGACGCAGAATTGACTTCTGCCTCATCAAGACCCAGATTTACTAACAAAAACAACTGAAACAAACATCCGTTTAGTTTTTGACCTTCAAGGTGGAAGAAGTTTTATTTTAGTAAATATCCATAAATCTCATGGAATTGAAATTCTTTCTCTTCAAGGATTTTCTAAAAATGGAATTTGTTTACCTTTTGACTTCGAAAATCGGATGAAATTTAGGCAAAAAGTTTTCCTCAATAATTATTTTAGGATTTCGACAGACTTGGTCACACTCGAGGACAAGTATAATTCTGAAAGAGGGAAGTGATTATGCCCAATTTATATTTTTGAACTATTATTTCCCATATTTATTTTCGTCGTATTAACGTCTTTTGCGTAATAGATTCTTCTAAAAATCTGGAGTCGATCAAGTTCTGAAAAATCACGGGCTACGTCACGCTAGAGAGATAGAAGATAAAAGTACTTTTAATCCCTTTGAAAATAGAAACTCCAATGTTCCCCCGAGTCCTCGGGGTATTCATCTCGTCACTTGGGGTCATTTCCTCGGAACTAAATTAAAGTCGTCTTATTTTTTTCTAAATGTGACGTTCCACCCAAGATCTTTTTCATAAATCTCTTAATACGAACATGTTAAAGTCAAAGAACTTTTATGGTTATTAAAAAGCTTTGGGGAATTCCAGATAATTTATTTAGGAAAATAAAAAAACTCACGAAGAATGTTTTTGCAAATTTCTGAGGAAATCGGATTCTGACGACTTCGGATGATAACCTTCGAAATGAGCTTTAGAAGTCTGTTCAATCTAAGATCCTCACCTAAATCTCAGATCCTTTTTCCACTTTTCATTCCTCTTTTTAACCAGCTTTTCTCAAAGGAGATCATCTGAAATTTTGTGACGATGGACGACAAAAGCTTATTTTCTTTTTTCCAAATAACAGATACCTTGTAGCTTTGCGATATATCTTCCTGAATTAATAATTTACTTAAAGGAAAACTGTCAATCTTAAATTTCCTCTAACATGAGATACATCTTCCTCCTCAAAAGTATCGGACATCTTTTATAAATTTTTAATAAAACTTGTTTTATATACTTTTCAAGTTTTAATAAGATTAACTTTTTTATCCTTTCAAATTTCCAACAAAATTAATATTTTCCAACTTTTTAAAAAATTCAAATTTAATATTCCTCAAATATATATTTCTGTTCTTATTTTCCCTTTTTTTCTTAAAATTCTTTGGAATTAAAAAATTATTAACTTTTGCAGAATTATTTTCATTAATTTTTATCCTGTGCAATTAGCTCCCGATTAAAGAAAAAAAAGTGGGCGACCCATCTTTACTTAACTTTGTATACAAAGTCTGAGAATTATTTTTTGAATCCATATATAAAATTTCCAAGTTTTATATATCCAACTTATATGTAAGATCTTTAGACTTTCTATATTTTAAAGTTATACGTAAAATCCTTAAGAATTTGATGTTTAATTTCGTATGACTAAGCATTGGAGAGCTCATGTCTTAAATATACAAAGCCTTTAAGATATCTTTAACTTTGTATTGAAAATTATTGAGATATTTTTGTCTTAAATTCGCATGGAAAGTCATTAAGAAGTTTCCATCCATAGTTTATCTGGAATATCGTTAGAAGATGTCTTTAACTTCGCATTGAAAAATTCATCTTAACTTCATACTGAAGACTTAAAAAATTCTTCTGAGTTTATATGGAAAGTCGTTAAGAACTCTTTGAAATTTCGAGAGATTAGGAGGCGGTTGAGTCACGTTGTTCCAAAAGACTGATTCCGTTATGGATTAAATATATTGTTCAAAGGATAAATACGAACTTACTGATATGAAGAATTGCATCCACACGGTTTCCACCCAAAACCACAAAAATAATCCGTCTAAATTCTATTCTGATCCTGAGTGGGATATGTGGAAGACCATACACTGTTTCCATTCAGCCTCATAAAAATTATTCTTAAAGTTCTACTCCTGAGTGGAAATAGTACATGTATGGTTTTTTACATAATTTTCACTCAGAACAATAGGAAAATATTTTTCGAACTTTGTTTTTAGTCCTCAATGGAAATAGTATTTGTATAGTTTTTCATATTTGTTGTATCAATATCAATTTTCCACTTTTTCAAGTTCCTAATTATAATTAGATGCAATGAGGATTTCACAGATATTTAATAACTTTTTATTTTCTTTACTTTTGGTTATTCATCAAAATTGAACCAAATCCAAAAACCTGCCAATTTCGAAAAATGAAATTTGAGTTAAAAACAGAAATTTATATTCAATTTTGACTGTTGTTTTTTCGCTTAAAAAAGCTCCAAAATTATAATTCAGCTTCACTTAATGGAGTTCGACCAAAAATGGCATAATTTCGTTTATTTCAATTTTCAGAAGCACAGCAACCGATTTTAATTTCAAGTTTAATAAAAATTTGGATTTTAATTTCAACAAAAATTTTAATCTTAATTTTGGATTGTCTCACAGGTGTTTCTTCGTTAGCGTTCTCCTACAGTAATCCGGTAAGTAACAAAGCTAAAAATATTTGTCTCAATTTAATTGCTTTAATAGTCATTAGTTAATTTTTTGTAAAAAAATAAGTATTTAATATTTCCGTAATTGCTTCATAATAGCCCAGGAAATTGTAAGTTTTTATATTTTACAGATAAAACAGGAGTATTTTTATTTTTTGAAAACTTTTCAAATATTGTTATTGTGCAAGATTTATAAAGTAAAAATATTTTCTTTTTCTATAGAGTTTATAAATAAAAGAGATACTTTGATCTTCTATAAAATCTATAATAAGAAGAGGAATACTTTTATTTTTAATCAAACGCAGAGATTGGATTAATTTTTTGGATTGACCTGTCTTGACCTCATATTCCTTGAAAATCCCTTTAGCTTAAAATTGTAATAAATACGTCAAGTGTCAAAATCGAACGTAATCTTTGAGAATTCTTAATAAATATTTTCCTTAAATTTTAAATTAATAGCTTGTTTCTTGATTTTCCAATTAACAGTTTTTTCATGCTCTTTAAAAAATTCAATTATCATTTTCGAGAATTCCTGATCAATAACTTTTAACTTTTACATTTTTTAGTTTTCTAGTGTTTAACAAATATACTGCGATAAAGCTACTAGATGTACTTTATTATGTTTTTACAGATGGAAAACAAGTCATGAATGCTTGCCCTTTTCATATTTCAGAAATCCAGAGATTTTCGAAATGTCAATTTCTCTGAGCCCTTAGTCAGGAGTTTAGGAACACTGAGTAAAAATTTTCGATTATGTTACTGAACTGAAAAATCCATAAAATTCATCATTAATTTTTTATTATTTAAAAACATGAATATTTTTGATGAATCGATTTTTGGGAGTTTACGAATTCAAAGAATTAAATAAATACTTTTTTAGAAGAATTTATTCAAGATTAAGATTAACTACTGTAACGATGACAACAATTGTATATCCTGGTCCTGAGAAGAAAGTTATATCCGTGAATTCGAAGAAAGAATTCCTTCTCGCAATATTACGAAATAAAAATAATATACCTTAGGATTTATTTGTTTAACGAAGTGCTCTTTTCTTGAGTATGATGACGGTAGTTGTCTGGTTCAGTCTCAAAGCGAAAGTTTTACACATGTGAATTTAAAGAGGAAAATATTCTACTCGGAATTAAAAAGTTAAAGACCAAAGTAATTTTGGAATTTCTTCGAGTAGGAGGAAAGGTAGTCTTTAAATTGGTCTTGAAGCGAAATTATTTTCTGTGGAATTAAAAAGAAACATTTTCTCTCATTATTAAGAACTGAAGAAAGTTTCTAACTTTGAAATCCATTCATGTGGGGAATTTTTTTATGAAAACAGCGGTTTTAGCTTGGTTTTAAGACGGAATTTTGGTACATGAGAAATTGAAATAATTTTTACACTTTTTCACTATACTGTTGCGAACAAAATATATTAGAATGATTTTAGAATTCATTTATTTTTGAAATACATTTCCCTCCAGTGTACTGTAACATAATAGCGAAGATAATTTCTCTGTTAAAAGGATTTGTGGATTTTGAAAAAGTGCCAATTTTTGCAAAAAATACTTTAGTTTGACTCAATCTCAATTTTCGTCCAGATTATCACAGGATTATTATTCAATTAATTTTTTTCGACAGAATATCTTTTCAGGTGCTTTTAAAGGGCCAATTATGCCATTTTTCGGAACCAGCTGTTCAGGTTTGTTTGTCCTCAATATGGGCGGGGTCGATCCAGGAAGCCCCAACAAACATGGGCAATTCTTTGATCTTTTTTATCCTTAAAAACATTGTGTTTTTATTTTTCTTAATCCATTCGACGTCGGCGGAAACAAACATCTCAGGTAAAAGTGTGCCAATCTCGGATTCTTCCTGACGTCAAAAACGCGTGTCAATTTGACCTTATTTTTCATATTTTTTTAATTCATGACTTCATAAAGACGCCCGGAACCCTTGATTTACGCGTTTCATTCCCCGGCTAATCTCGAATAATGTGAAGTTAAGCCAGACTCCAGCATCAGACTATAAAACTGGGCAGCGATTGGATTAACTTCCCAGTCTTTATCTTTCTTAATTTTTTAATGAAGCGGAATTTTCAGAATCTAGTTGGGATTTTTGAGAAATTCGGAATCAAGTATTTTGAAATTTCGTTTCGAGATAATTTTGTGGAAATGCTTTGTTATAATAATATAATAATTGGCAGTCGTTCGCTTTCGCCAAGGATTCAACTTTGGTGACGTTGACTTTTGTGGGAATTTACTTTTTTTGTTTTCCGAAACAGTATCTTCCGGGATTTAACGGGAATTTTCGGGATTGTCTAAAGGATTTTGGAAATTTTGTGTCAGAACGAGACTCCAGTATTTTTCGCTTGTGTAATAGGATAATTTGTGACCTCACACGTAGTCCTGGAATCTTCAGTGTGCGCATTGTACTTGATTAATCTCGAATAATATGAAGTTAAGCCGGACTTCAGTACCAGACTATAAAACTGGGAAGAGATTGGATTAATTTCCCCAGTCTATCACTTAGTTTTCTAATTTTCAGAATCCATTTAAGATTTCCTAAAATACAATCCGAAATTTCGTGGAAATTTCCTCAATTTTTACGTGATTTTACTTTTGTGAATCTTAAGGAACGTTTTCATATTTGTCGTGCTCGTGATTTCCGTGTCGAGAACCTCCTGGTTTTTTACTTTTATTCATTTTTTGATTTCAGATTTTATTGAACTTTCGGATACGGTACTGCTTGATCCTGTCTGGAAACTTATTTGATGCCAGAATCCGACCAGATTCAAACAAGTCCTCTCGAATCTCCAGCTGAATTTTTCAAGAAAATAATGGATATGACTCTTCTTCAAACTCCGTCTTCAGATTCCCAAAAATCATCGAGTTCTGCAGATCAGTTGGCAGCAATGCAGCAATTTATGGCCATGCAACAGCATTTGGCTGCTCAATTTCTAGCACTTTATCAACCAAACGGGAGTTCTGGCGGAACAAATTCTAGTGGAATGAATCCGATGAATTTTCTGGGACTTCAGAATCCGTTTTTCGGGATCCAAAGCCCAACAACTCCAACGAGTACTTCTACTTCAAACTCTAGTGGGTCTTTAAAAAGAGAAAATGAAGACCCTCTGACCCCCCCTGTAGCGAAGAAAACAAATAGTTATTTTTCAAATTTTGCCATTGAAAGTTTGACTGGGAAAAAAGATGATTCCAAGGAAACAATTAAATTAGAAAAAGATGATATCGAAGATGAATCCAAATCTATCAACGGTAGGCTTTCCTAAATTAATTTAGATTAAATTTTGTTTTTATTTTAAATCAATTAAGCTTAATTAAAATTTAATTTAAAAAAAGTAAAATTAGTTCAAATTTAATCTAAAAGAAGATAAAATTAATTTTAATTAGATTAAAACTAAAAGTTCAGAAAGCTGTTTTTAAATATTTCAACAAAGAAACTTTAATTTTAAATTATTTAAAAAAAAAGTCCCTTAAAATGTCATCGAATGTATTTTTTAAATTCGATAAATTTTTAAAAAATTAGTTTCTAAATTATTTGTGTATGAATATTTAATTTTTATTAATTCTAAAAATACAGAATCAATAAAAAATAATGAAATTTTAATTACAACCCTTTAAATAGTTCTTTAATGAAGAAGTTTTAAAATAATTTAATGTTTTTATTTGGCTTTTATTTCTATAAATCTTCAATTCCAATTGTTCTGAATATTTCCTAATATGGTGACTTTCAGATCACGAAGCTTCTCCTCCTTGTGGATCCGATCAATCTCTGAAGCTGTCTCCAGAAGACAAACTTTCTCCTGGAAGCGACGAATGCAACAAGAGGAACAAACAGAGACGGTACAGAACCACATTCTCTGCTTACCAGCTGGATGAGCTGGAGAAAATCTTTGCTCACACACACTATCCGGACGTCTTCATGCGGTTAGTTTTCAAATCATTTTTGATATACTTCATAACAATAACGAAGTGTAAAAATTACACAATATAATAGTATAGGCTACACGATAATAGCTCCCCAGTACTATCGATTCCAGTATTTCGTGTGACTTCTGACTTTCTTTCTCCACGATTAACATGATTCAATAAGAAGCAATATTTCGGAAGAAGAACCCGCTTGGGACGAATATTTCTGGAGAGCTAATATCGCACAGCTGTATTGTGCACGCGCGCAAATTACGATTCCAGGGTTTCGTGTCGGGAGTTTCCCTCTCACATGACACATCTGTTGTTTTATTGATCCTGATTTATATGCTTCTCAATCGGGCGATAATTGCCCTACAATTAAGGATTTTTAAATTAGCAATATTTTCAACAAGGTTTTGGTCATGTCCGTTTTATTGCTTTTTGAAATCTACTTTAAAATGCAAGAAAAAAACTCCAAAAATTAATAGCAGCCATTAGTGTCAGAACGGGAGACAATGTTATTGTCCGGCAATTAGCCTTTCCTGAGGAAATATTACTCTTTTTTGAAAAACTAAATGAATAGATAGAATCGAAACCAATTTCATGCATTCTTGACGAGAGCCAATTGGCCAAATGCTGAAACTGGGGACCGGGGAAGCTTCGATTTCCGTAATTTACACAAAACAAGGGTTTTAATAAGTGTATTTTCCAATTTACATAAATGAAAATTATATTAAGTGTATTTGCCTTCAATTTGTACAAAATTAAAAATAAAACCCGTTAATGCTGCTACGAAATATACTTCAAGGATCAAAAACTAAATGGCACTTTAAAAATTTTCTTACTTTAGTGTTTAACCTTTTCAATTTTTCATTTTCCTCCAATAGACGTAAAGTCACCTTCATAATATATTGAATTACGATAGCTAAAACAGGTTTCCAATTAATACTCAAAAATGTACAGACAAACATTCTAAATAATTTCAAAATTCACCTGTCGAAAATTACTAAAATACATCTGACGTATAGTTTGTAATTTAAATGTTACCAATTTTATCCAAACTCTTCAGACATTCTCAAAACTGGGGGATTACAGTATGCAAAGGGAAATTTAATGAGGAATTTGTATTTTGCAAGGATTTTATTACGTTAATTAAAGGAGCGATTAAAGGAATTAAAATTTATGATGCGGTTTTCCAAGAAAAAAAATCTTCCAGAATTTAGTGGAAACTCGAAATCATGGAAAACAAGATTCCTGGATTTTCTTTCCAATTCCAGAAATTGGATTTTAATTTTCTAGGAGTATATTTATTTTGTATAATAGTGTTTATCTTTTATAATATTATTATGAAAGGTTTGCGGCTTCTTTTTTGGAGGCTAAAGTGGCTTCCGAGAGGCCAGATCCACCTGTCTGTCCAGATGACAGTCCCACTCATGTCTCATTTCGAGTCCCTAATTGCAGGGCGGTGTCCTTGTAGAACACTGTTGCCGAAATTTGCATAATATGGTTCTTGCAAGGACCAATTGAGCCGATTAGCGCCAAATTGACAGAGGAAAATTACCCCCATTAGCTCCCCGAAAAATAATTGCGAAATTAGCCAAAAAATAGGCATAAATATACAGATAAATCGACATAGATATACAAATTAATTGGCGTGTAAATATACAAGACATATATCAATACATAATTAGATTAATATATAAATACCTAAATAGGTCAATATAGAAATGTACAAATTAATGCGTAAACACGTAAATATAAAAATACTTGAATTAATGTATGGATTTTTCAGTGAAGACCTTGCTAATCGAGTGAATCTCTCAGAAGCGAGAGTCCAAGTATGGTTCCAGAATCGCCGAGCCAAGTTCCGGAAACAAGGAAGAAATCAGGGATCCATGTATCACGTCGCTGCTGCTGCCGCTGCCGCAGGACATAATCCCTTCCCTCCGTTCGCTAGTCAATATGCCCTTCTGGCTGGCAATCCAGCGGCTTCCACTGATCACACTGCTTTCTTGAATGCGATGAATGCTCATCAGCAAGCCATGAGTAAGTATTACTGGGAATTAACAATTTTTCATGAATTCAATTCTTCATATATCAATTATTTTCGCAACTAGACAATCTTCATATAAGATATTTCCCAAATTCAGTTTTTAATTGGATGAATTTCAGTGGACCAAATGATGTTGATGAACCCTCTCTTAGCCGCTAGTACTTCCACCGGACTCCCGGGCATCACGACGACTTCCTTGAGTGGAAGTCCTCTCGCCCCCACACTCTCTCCGGTGACGACAACAGCTCCTTCCAAGAGTCCCCAAGCTCACCCGACCGCCACTCCCTCCAACTCGCATCCAGAAACCCCCACTTCTATTTCTGCTTCCACTTCATCTCCAGAATTCGCTCAACGAATCCTCGCAGCCAGTTATCTAAATCAGCTTCCTGTTTCACTCTTCAATTCCGGAGATTCATCAAATCTTTTTAAAGCTCTTCTAGCAGCCCAAAATCAATCTCAACCAGAATCTTCTCCAAAAAATTCTAATCCTTCTTCACCAAGAGAAGATTGATATTAATCTTGTTCGTCTTAAAAAACAAGATCAATTTTTCTTAAGAAAGTGATCTCAGTTCGCTCCCAAAACTCCTTCTTTCTCATTCAACCAAAGCTTTACCTTAACACTTGCAAAGTTGCCTCTTGCTTTTAGGTCTTCTGAGTTTTGAAAAATTCTTATTTAGTTTCCGGTTCTTGCTCGCTTTAAATTCCAGTTTGCAATTTTTGTCAAAATTAAAGTTGTACAATAATAAACTAATGGTAAAAATCTACTTGAATTTATTACAAACTTCATCCTAGAATTTACTTCACAAATAATATTTCGTACTTATTTCGGTTCAAGCATGTCCTCAGGGCGGACCCACTGGTTGAACTGCTCCTCCGTCAAGACTCCTAGCTTGATGGCTTCTTCCTTCAGAGTAGTTCCGTTTTTGTGGGCCGTCTTTGCGATTTTAGCAGCATTATCGTATCCAATGTGAGGATTCAAAGCAGTGACCAACATGAGAGACTCGTGGAGAAGTCTTTCAATATGTTTCTTGTTCGCTTCGATTCCAACAACGCAGTGTTCAGTGAACGAACGGGATCCATCAGCAAGAAGTCTGATCGATTGAAGAACATTTCTCACAATCAACGGCTTGAAAACGTTCAGCTCGAAATGACCGTTAGATCCACCGACCGTCACAGCAACCTAAAAGTTTCTCTAATTACAAACACCGATTAAATCAGCAAACCTGATTGCCGAAAACTTGGGCAGCAATCATGGTTAAAGCTTCGCATTGAGTTGGATTGACTTTTCCCGGCATAATAGAACTTCCGGGCTCATTTTCAGGGAGCGAAAGTTCTCCAAGACCACAGCGAGGGCCAGAACCGAGGAATCTAATGTCGTTAGCGATCTTCATCAAAGAAGCAGCAACGACATTGAGGGCTCCATGGGCTTCCACGAGGGCATCGTGACAAGCCAAAGCTTCGAACTTGTTTGGAGCAGTCACGAACGGAAGTCCAGTGAGCTCAGAGACAGTCCTAAAAGACCAAATAATAAAAATAAAGATGTCGGATCCCTACTTTGCAACTTTCTCGGCAAATCCTATTCTGGTATTTAACCCAGTTCCCACAGCAGTACCTCCAGCGGCCAGTTCATAGACACGAGGAAGAGTAGCTTCAATACGAGCGATTCCGTTGTTAAGTTGTTGAACATAGGCACTGAATTCTTGTCCAAGGGTCAGGGGAACGGCGTCCTGGGTGTGAGTACGACCGATCTTGATAATACTCGAGAATTCCTTGGCTTTTTGATCCAGTGCATCGCGGAGTTCCCTCAGAGCAGGGATGAGTTGTTTGTTCAATGCAATCCCGACGGCAATGTGCATGGCAGTCGGATAAGTGTCGTTCGAGGACTGAGATTTGTTCACGTGATCATTTGGGTGGATTGGGTCCTTGGATCCGAGTTTGCCCCCAAGGATCTCGATTCCTCGGTTAGAAATCACCTGCAACAAATGCTATAGGAACTAATACAAAACTAGGAGCGTACTTCGTTGACGTTCATGTTCGATTGGGTTCCGGAGCCAGTTTGCCAAACAACGAGGGGAAAGTGATCGTCAAGCTTTCCAGCAATAACCTCATCTGAAAACGAATCTCGTGCATGGAAATAAGCATTATTTACAGAGTTTGGCCTCACATATAAAATCGAGTTTCATATATAAAGCTAACTTTCATATATGAAAATAAGCATTGACTATGAACTCCGACCTCGTGTATGAAATCAAACTTTGTATAAAAAGTCGAGCTTTAGATAAAATGTCAAATTTGTCCTTACCAGCAGCTTGGACGATAGCTTTGGCGAGCTTGGGATCCAGACCGAACTCTTGGTTGACGACAGCGGCGGCTTTCTTCAAGTATCCGAAGGCATGGATGACGGGCAACGGCATGCGTTCTTCGGGACCTCCGATTTTGAAATTCTGCATCGATCTAAAGCCCCATATATTGATTTTAGTAAAATATTAATAATAAACAATTACCTAGCAGTTTGAGCTCCATAGTACTTGTCGTTCGGGACTTGGAGGTCACCGAAAGTATCGCGCTCAGTTCGGAATCCGGAATTGGAAGCCATCAGTCTCAGGATTTGGATAGAGTTGCCTCTGACAGTAGCACGGGAAACAGTCTTCGTACTAGTCTGAAGCAGTCGCGACAACATTACTTAGTGGAATTCAACTAGGTAAATGTCGATTTAAAGCTGAATAAAAAACAAGAAGCAAAAAGAACGAAATGCGCTGTGAGACAAAAGCGAAGAAAAAAGTTTCGCAGTGGTTTCGATTTTTGATTTTTCAAACACATTTCGCATGTCTCAATTTATTTTATACTTAAAAATTCGGAATACACGTTAAATCAAATCTGGATCGATTTTAATTCCGGATTTCTAGGATGACAAAAGATTAAAATTCAAATTTGAAAGTTTTGGAAAGCAGGAAAACTCAACTTTAAAGTTTTAATTTTTTTATTTTCCATTTTTCCCACTTCCGATTTGTGTTTTCTCCACAGAATGAAGGTAATCTCCAACAAAATTGGAGTATTTGAAGCGTTAATAGAGAGGCAAACGAGATTTCGACGAGTTTTAATGGGGAAATTCGATTATCGTTGGAACTCGCTTCCAAATCACATAGTTCCACTTAAACTATTTCAGAAAAACTGATTTATTGGAAGTAAACATGTATTTTGATTCAGAGTTTTGAGGTTGCTGATTATATTAGGGAATTGATAAAAATAAGCGATTTCTTGAACTTTCATCCACACCAAACATTTCCATGAAAAACAAATCTTTATCAAAAATCAATTCAACTGATATGTTTATTCACAGAAAAACACTATAAAATAATCAAATTGCTGGAAAGTAAGAATATTTACGCTCGGAATTTCAATCAAGTGAGTTATCCGGAAATAAAAAACAAAGAGCGCATGTGTTTCAAAAAAGCTTCAGTCACCAAAAATCCCGCGAAATTTGAACTCTGTCAAAGGCTAATCCTACTTGCTGTTTATATACAGCATAAAATAAATAACCTGTTAAAGATTAGAAATATCTGTATTCAGAACATCGCAGAATTGATTACTAAAGCTTATTCTTACATGATGTTATTTATATGAAGAACACTATGACATAAATTATTATTAAATAGTAGATATGCTTTTAGTTTTACAAAGTCTTTTATTTTTAACAATTAACGAAGGTAAAGGTGGCTCCGTGGGCATCTCCGACAACAGGATCCTCGAGGGCTTTGAAAGCGGGAAAAGTGAGGTCCATATGGTTTTTAGGGCAACCCCCACACATGTTGTTGATTGGGAGTTTGATACTGTAACAATTGATCATTTCCAACCTTAAGTTCTTTAAAAACTACCTTTTTCCTTTGTAATCAACTCTGACACAATAGTTACAAATAGGGTCGTTGTTGGGGTTCTGTCTCGTGAACCATTCGCGACTGACCGCCACAGCCATGTCTCTACTGGCGTCCAGGTACTCCCCACAGGCTCCCTTGGCCGGACCATTGTAGTAGGTGAAGTGACCCCGGAAGGGCTTATTTAGAGTAATAGCTTCAGAAAGAGCAACCAGAAGAACGCAAAAGACAAGGACTTTTCCAATAAACATCTTCACAGAATCAGACTGCATTTTTTGATGATGTCTGAGTGGAGAAAAACTTTTAATATGAGTCTATTCTTGAAAGGGTATTTATACGAAAAAATGATCGAGGTGTTATCGACACAGAAGTTGGATTTGAACCCAGCTGGTCAAAGTGCATTAAAAATATAAGCACCGCCCAGCGGCCGACTTCTCAGAATACTTGAATTACTCATGTTAGAATAACTACAGCAAGACTGTGTTACTACACCACTACAATATCCTGCATTTTCTCGCTGGAAAAGTAGAATGCTATTTGAAACAATCAACATATGTCTCGATGACTAACGATCATCCTACATCATAAAACAAGAAATGATTCTTTCAGTGAATTGAATATTTGCAAAATAAGATAAGACATTTCAAAAAGTTTTTATATTGTTTACTGTTTATCATAAGAACACAGTAAACCAAGATAAGGAACTCAGAATGACTCCATGTTTTCTTCTTTGTTGAAATTAATTTATTACCACGATATCTGTTTACGCACTAACAACTAGAAAAAGTAGTCTGATAAACAAGTGCATTATCAGAACGTCTCAGAGAAATCTGCCACTGGACGGTGCCTATATTTTTAATGCACTTTACTCATTGATTCAATTTCGTGCAGAAAACACTATAAATACAAATCAGTTCGCTATATCTTAGTTTAGAAGTGTATTTCTTGGATCATGCGGCTGCTGGTGGTCTTCTTTATTACCCTAATTTTCGGATAGATCCGCACACTTTCTGCGAACGAATTTTGTTCGCGCAGGTGCGTGCATGGTGCACAAAATAGCACAATGTTGACGTTTTTTATATCAAAGAATGCGCAATTCTTACACAGCTG
>VOSG01000416.1:20157-33034 GCA_009761265.1 Halicephalobus sp. NKZ332 | reverse complement strand
GTTTCGAATCTATTTTTTAATAATTTTCCGATCCATTTGAAACGGTTGAGATTTAATTACCTCAATAAACTACAATAAAAAGGTTTTTCGAAGAAGGCAAAGTCAAAATTAAATTAACTGTGGCCTCGAGGAAAGGCGTGAAATTAATTTTTCGCCAAAGATGAGTCTAATTGTATTGAAATGACTAAACTACAGATG
The DNA here is from genome assembly GCA_009761265.1 of Halicephalobus sp. NKZ332. NCBI lineage: Eukaryota > Metazoa > Nematoda > Chromadorea > Rhabditida > Panagrolaimidae > Halicephalobus > Halicephalobus sp. NKZ332. The sequence continues at coordinate 32,836 of VOSG01000416.1, read as the reverse complement.
AAAGTAACCACCGAAATTAATAATACATTTTTGTATATCTGGCTGATTTTGAGTAACAGTAATTATTGCTTTTAGATGTTCTTTTTTAATTTTATAAAATAGCATAAAGGTGCATATTTTCCAATCAAGGCATATCAGAAAGACTTTGAAAACCCTCATTGTAGAAATTATATTTTTAAGGATCAGTATGATCAAAATTCACGATATGGATATATTTTCTGTCGTCTTTGAACTTTCATGACAAAGATCTGTTTATGTACCCTAAATAGAATTCTCACGTTGTAGACATAATATTTTTACAAGCACTCATTTACCTCATGACTCTGAGCTCATAGACCATCGTTATTCCATGTGGAAACACATTTTTATACTCTGCTTTTCCGGTACAAATATAACCCTTTTACCTTTCTATCTTCAAATCATGTGAGATCTGTGCTTTTTTAGAAAAGAGAATTCTGAAAATCTGTTTCGAGATAGAAATTCTAATTTTAATTTTTATTCGTACGGTTTCAGAATAAGGACGCAAAATACTGCAAAAATTCTTGTTGAAATAATTTCGTAGCAGTATCCCCTTTTAGACTTCTCCTAGGTATAATTTCAAAATTCATGTCAAGATAATTTCGTAATAACATCCTTTTCTAGATTTAATTGAAGCATAATTTTCTAGTATAAAATTAACTTTTTCATTTTTGCAATTTTCAACCATATTTTGTCCATCTATATTTCCCAGAACACCTTTATAAAAAGTTAATTTTTTCCGGTTAAAAGTTGAAAGTTCCATGTGAAAAAAGCCTCCAAACTTCCGGTTTTATTTCTGTAATCAAAAAACATGGAGATTTGTTTCCTTTTCTCCAAAATAAAGTTCTTCGAAGAATCTGCCTCAGGCAAAGTTTGATGCAATGTGTTGTTTTTGTGTTTTCTAGAAGTTTCCGGAAACTGAAGATGCAAAATCGGAAACGTCATGGATAATGGCCAAAGTAACAGGAAAAGCGAGTGATTTTCGAGCTTCGGTTTTACAAGAATAACAATACAACATAATGCAGTAGAATTTGGAAATCCAAAACAACCAAAGATGAACTCGTGGAATTTCGAATTCTGGAAAAAGCAAAATTGTGATACGGTAGAACCTGGGAATCAGGAAAAGTAAACACGGAAATTCACAACAAACTTCCGGGAAATCCAGAATTTACGTTATTTGCTTTTTGCAACAAGGAAGTGAAGCTGAAAGAGTGTCGACAGATAGTAACTCTAAGCGAAAATTAATAACAACCATCAGTTACTATCCAATTGTACATAAATACAGTAAAAAGTAAATTTGGATAACGAATCATTTTTATTACTGATCCCCACTTTTGTCAATATCCGAGCTCGGTGTTCTTTACAAATATTTGTATCCTTCTGATTCATTATTTTTATTATGTTTCATATGATTTGTCGTACATATGTTTACCAGTTATTCAGAATCTTTTATAGTCGGATAAACATCTCCCTAAATATCATATTGCAACCAAAATCCATTTAATTCTGCAATTTATTTATTAATCACACCAGAACCCATGTGATAGACTCAGACTTTATCTACACCTCATGATAGACCATAATCTCCATAATAATAATAATCATTTCCGAATTGATACAATAATACAATAATTGACGGAAAATTGAAAAAAGAAAAAAACGGAAATTTAACGAAATTGCAGTTCTTGGAAAGTGAACTCATCGCCCCCGTTTGCTGCAAGGTCAACGTCAAAACCAAAGTAAAAATAAAGGTTTAAATTGAAACTTTACTTTAATTAAAATTAAAATTTAGTTTTGCACCTTGCATGCGACGTGCGATCAACGTGGAAGATTTAATTAAAATGATTTCTAAACCGCAAATTTACAGAAGAGATTTATTTTAAATCTGTTCTTCCACAAAGTGTTTTCCAGGCACTTTGTATCTTTTTGCAAAATTTGGAAAAGCGGATAAACGAATTTAAATTTTGAAAACGATGATTCCATAAGCTTTTAAAGATCATTTCTGTTCACAAGAGTAGTTTTTTAGAAATCGTCATTAAAAAAGTAAATTAAAACTAATCAGCTGTTTTCGTTAAACATTGTCTGCAAATTGCAAAAAACTAATTTTTACTTTCTATTTTTTGATTTGTTAGACTTTAATTCTGATTTTCAACTTTCTGACTTTTACATCACTTTTTGTTTTAATTTTAATTTTAATTTTAAATTTAGATTTACTTTTTATTGAAGTATTTTCAGACGTAGACAAAGTACAAATTTTTTACCTTATACGGACTGGTACACATTTCAAATTTCAAATAAATTCGATTTTTGACTTTATTTTCGAAATATAATCTTGGATGAATAATAATTGTTTTGAAAGCAAAAAATTGTACGGGATTTGATCCGAGATTAAGTCTATCGAAGAGGTTTCATTCCCTCGCAATTTTAAATCGGCGGAACGATAATCTTTGCACTAGAAACATTGAAAAAATAAGTTCAAAAAACAATTTTTAGGAGAAATTAATCCCGAGAAAAATGATTTTCGAAGAAATAAATTTATATTGGGGATCTTAAAATAAACAAATTCAAGAGAAAATAATTTAAAATTCCTGATTTTTACTTAAACAGTTCATGCTCAAATATTTCTTGCTAAAGATTAGTTGCTCAATTTCATTTTTTATTTATTAAAATTTCCCCTTTTGTTTTATTTCAGGAATACCCGTGATGAAGATTTTGCTCATCCTTCGGATCTAATCCGTTTTGGATTTTCCATATAATCTTCCTCGTGCCTTTGTCCAAATAGTCAGGAATAAAAATTCAGATTGTTTTTTTCTGGATTAGTCAATTTTGCACTCTAAGCTGGGAAGACTGGAAATTAATCTTGTTTGCCTGATCTCGAGACCTGGATTTACAACTTCCTTAAAAGACAAAAGCGGATTTATTGGCTTTCAGGAATCTTTTTAAACAATTAAAAATAGAACTTCTTGAGATAGAGATAAAGTCTTTTCAGTTGCAATTTCATGAAATTTTACGAAAGATTACTTTTGTATAAAAGCACAATAACATTTGTTGGTATTTAAGGGTTTTGAAAATTAAAAATAGAAATACTACGGTTGTTCTTGTGTTTTCTCAAGTTTTGTTTACGAAAAATTATGAAAATCGAATTTATTGACATTTAGAAGCTTTAGAAATCGAAAATGGCAACATTTTTATTACTTTCTTAAACTTTAAAAACCTTTATTGTTTACAAAGAAATGGACTTGATTAACATTTAAAAATGAATGTTTTCCAAGAAATCAGAAACGGCAACATTGTTATTTTTTTCCCAAATTTTAAAAATTTATGTTGTTTACAGAAAAAATAAAATTGAATTTATTAACATTTAACATGCTCCCAGAAACCGAGAATGACAACTACGTGATTGTATGTTTTTAATCAAGTTTCTAGAATTATTTTTTACAAAGGGCACAGAATCAAATTTCTGAATATCGAAAGTTAAACTTTTCAGGGATCAAAACGGCAACTTTTGAATTAACTTTTTCAATTTCCGAAAATTATTTGCTTAAAAATACGGAAATTAAATTTGTTAACACGTACAGATTTAATTTAGAAAGTATTTTTGTGAAATGTTTTAAGAATTAGCATGTAAACTTGCCTTTCGTATAATTATGGGAAATTGAACAACGATTTTTTGGAAATAAACCATCTCCGGTTAATGTCGGCATAAATAACGATAACTTAGAAAACAAAATTTAATGGTGATGCTTTTTGAAGGATAGACTCCCTTCAAACAGTATCCAGTTTCATACATATCATGTAATCTACATGGATCACATATAATAGCAACCGAGAAACCAAACCCCGAAACGACTTAATTCATTCTCAAGGATAATCATTATCCAGGTTATTTTCAATTCATATTAATTTCCTTTCAATTCTCATCAATTCCTTTTTAGGTATATTAATTCCTTTCTTTAGATATATTAATTTCTTTTTATAGATATATTGACCTTGATATTAGCTTATGCTTGCGATATATTTCCCCATGTCAAAACCTTGCTTTCCCTTTTTTCGAAAACAAAATAAATATAATGGAAACGAAATCTTTATCGTAATTGAATCCAGGTGTTATTCAAATTACTCATTTTAGCCATAATAAAATCCATTTGGAATTATTTATTTTAATTACTATGAGCGTTTTCCTTGAATTATTTATCTTTATTAATATATGTTTCTTAGTATAGTCAGTATCCAGATGTTTCAAAGTTGTTCATATCAATCAATGTACGTTTGTATGGAAGTTGTTTCTCATGATCACAATAAAGATATTTTAAATAATTTTTCCCACTAATCTGAAATTTTTATTTTTTACACAAAAATATCGTTTGAAACTCCTCCGCTTCGAAATCCGTTTTGGTGACGTGTAATTTTACACTTCCCCCGTTTAGAGATAATCCTACTGTCTACGTGGCCGTCTCTCCAAAAATCTTCAAAAAGAAAAGTCCTAATTGCTCTACGACAAATCTTGCGCATTTTCATCGAGACCTGTTTTCCGGAACGACATCTCGGCATTGTCTAGTTTTCTTCGCCGAAAAAAGTCACTCAAGCTAATTACAGTCTACACTAATTTCAAAATTAATTTGTTCTTCTTGGATGACTTGGTGCCAACCGCCGTCCCATGGTCATTCCTGTTCATGACAGTCAATGGCAATGAGTATACGAGGTACATTAAATACAACAAAACTAACAATTACAACAAATACAACAAATACAATACCTACAATGAACGTAATAAATACGACAAATATAATGAAAATACTACGCTAAATACAACAAATGTATGGATTGTTAAATACAACAAATATATGGAGTGTTGAATACAACAAATATATTAAGTGCATTAAATATGACGAGCGCGTTGGATATATTAAGTGCATTAAGTATTGCGAACATATTAAGCATATTAAATGCATTAAATACACTAAGTATATTAGACACACAAATATATCAGATATACCAGATATATCGGATATACAGGATATATTTGGTATGTTCAATACATTGAGTATATTAAACAATCACAGTCTATATGACAGGTATGTTAATCCATTTAAATTCACCGAGCATTTCATGTGCATTAATTATATTAAACATTGTAAATATAGGTTTATCAAATATGTTAAATAGTTCAACTGTATTAGTTATGTTAATCATACTAAGTATGTTAAGTATATTAGTTATGTTAATCATTTTAAATATACTTTTGCAAAATCACGAGGGCTCTCAGGAAATTAAATCATACAGGAAATGCCCAATTTTTATATCACCTGTGCAAAAATCATCCACTTAATTTTGTCAAAGTAGGGTTTTCGGGATACGATGGAAATTGTCTGAAACCAAATTGTTTTCAAATACTTTTATTTTGATCTTTGTAAGATTGCAGTTTTTAATCCGAAAGTTTCGAGAAATGTATCATAAAACAACTTCTGGGAATTCTGAGAAAATCCCTAATTTTCATAATACTGACATGAACCTGGTTTCTAGATTAAGTTCTTCGAAATTTGAAAAAGTTCGTGCCGAGACAATTTTTGAGAAAACCCCTTCTAATTTCGATAATAGTGGGATTACCAAAGTCGGGTCTGGCCCAAAAGTACATCCTCGTCATTGACCAATTATCCCAAATCAATTGTATCATCAACCAATTATCCCGGGTCATCTTTATCTCTCCACGTGGATTATCAGCTGTTCTTCATAGAAACCCATTTAATTCCGTTAATTGCTTTTACAAAAGAAAGGAAAAGCACTATAGTTAAGGACATTGAGACAGGAAATTGCGAATTGCTCCCAAAAACAAACTTTGGTCGTTGTCGATGATGAGGAATATCTCAACAGGAAAAGCGGAAGCCATCATTTAGTGCATAAAAAAGAACATGTCAAAAATTTAAATTTTTCGGTGTTCTATTTTCCAATTTTCCCCATATTCTTTTTTCCATCTTTTTTGTGAGGATTTTCATCTTGTTAAAGACTTAACTTTGGTCTTTCGACTTGTTTTTGAGTTTTAAAATTTTTAGCTTGATTTTTAGTCCCGGATGAACTTTAAGAGAATCCACTTGGTTCGAAACTGTGCAGAAAACTTTAGGATTTCCGTGTTAAGATCAAAGAAGATTAGTACAAATTTCTAAACCGGGATTCAGGGGTGGAATTAAAGAAATTTTCTTATTAGGATCAATAAAGATTACATTAAGTATCCAACTTTGTGTTTAGCGGTAAATTTTCGGATTTCCGAGATCAAAAAAGATTAAGACAGATTTACAAATTGGGATTTAAGGATATAATTTAAACATGTTTGTCCCAAGATCAAAAGATTAAAGTAGATACCAAGGTTTGAATTTAGTGAAAAATAATTTTGATAATTTTTGTTTCGGGACCAAGTAAAAATAAAACAACTCCTCGAATTGAAATTCGGCGGGAAAATTTCTGAAATTTTGCGTTGAGATCAGAAGGAGATTAGGACAAATTCCTAAGTCAGGATTTAAGGAACAATAATTTTAAGAATTTTCGTATTGATCAAAATACTGAAATGGATTTTGTAGTTGCATTTTCTGGAAATAATCTCGAATTTTCGTATTGAGGCCAGAATACATTTCAACACAGTTTTAAACTGAAGTATGGAAAAAACTTTCTCAGGTTTGCATGTTTAGACTAAAGTACATTTTAATATTGTTTTAAAACGAATGATGAGGGAATTCTTCCCAGGTTCTCGTGTCTAGATCAAAGAATTTTCAAAAATGTCTTCGGTGTAGAACAAACAAAATTTTCCCAGGTTCATACGTCTAGATCAAGAAATACTGAGACACATTTCTGTAGTTGAACTTTCTGGAAGCATTTTCCTCAAGTGTTCATGGCTAGATCAAAATACATTTCAATATACTTTTAGACCGAAGCATAAAACGTTTTCTCAGGGTTTCTTGTCGAGATTGGAGTACTCTTAGGTATTTTTCCAGTTCGGAGTATAAAAGCCAATTCTGCAATTTTTGTGTTCGGATCAAAATACATTTTAATATGCTGTTAAGTTCAGACATAAAAACTCAATTTTCATATCCAGACTAAAGTATTTTTGAATACATTTCTGGCTCGAAATGCGTAAAATGATTTCGTCAGACTTTCGTGTCCATCCAAATTACACTTGAAAATCTCTTATAATGATAAGGCTGAGTTTTACACCGTCACACTAAGCAAAATGAATAATTCCGAATGTTCAACGAGCGAAAAATAATACGAATAAAATATAACTATAGTATAGTTTTTATAAGAAAATCCCTTTTTGAAACTTTGGGAAGAGTTTTAAATGACGTGATTATTGTCACGTTCTGTCAATCTGATTTCATCGACTCATCGATGAACAGGTTTTAGGAAATTCTTTCAATTTGCGTCGAGACAAAAGTAGAACATTTTAATTAAAACTGATAGTCACCTGTTTTTTTTGAATAAATGCTTTGTTAATTTCCGTAAATTCACGAGTCTCTTTAGAACCGAAGAATCACCACCCAATCTCGTGATCGGTAGATGAGTAAAGTACATTTCTATAAAGACCATTGCGTAAGAATATACGCTTAAAGAATTTACAAAAAAGTGTTTTTTCGAAACTGAGTTTAGTCCTGAGTGGAATATGTAAAGCCCATATGCAATTTTCATTCCAGACCTTAAGAAAGTACCATTTCGAAACCTCTGATTCTGAACAGGAAAACAGATGTGGGTTTGTATATTAAATCCCTGGTCTCCATACGTTTGCGTTGGTATACTGTAGAGTAAAATGGAGATTTTCGAAGGATGACGGATTGTTTTTTTACAAAATGTTCATACTATTACACTTAATCAACTTTACATGAGAAATGAATTTTCGTCAACGAGATCCAGGTGGAGTTCCATTACATCATTGTACAAATTACACTATAGTAAAATTGGAAAAAAACCACCACAGAAATGTTCTCGACACGAAATTTTGATTTCCACTTAAGGTCAAAGAATCGAGAAATTTTCACTTTCCAATCAGAGTCAAAGAACTGTTGAATTTTTGAATTCCCCATTTTTATTCTCTGAAATCCTTATTCGAAGAAACTTTTTAGACATTTTGTGCAATTTTTTGAGTTTTAGAATTCGTTTTTTGTAAAATGTGCATATTAATTTATTCATCAACTGTGCATGAGAAATAAATTTTCGTCAGCAAGATCCAGCTGGATTGTTTGATTTCTCGAAAGATCTTGGTGTTTATGGTTTTTCAATTTCTCACGTTTCACATTTAGCAAAAAACACATTGAGGAGAATTATTTAGTTTTACAATCTTAAACTTTACACCTTCATATCTGAACCGGAAGCTTGAATTTTAAACATTTTAATATGGAGAAAATTTTAAATGCGAAATAAAAAATTAATCTATTTTACAGTACTTCGAAGAGGATATTTGGATGAATCATATTTTCCGAAGCAATATGTGTATTCGAGAAATTAATACCTTAGTGATAAATCTTTATATTTCAAAATGTACTTGACTTTTTAATTAAAATTTCCCAAATATTTTCGTCTTCTGAAATAACCTTTAATTTTTCATAAAAATCTTTCATCTTTTGGTAAAGAATGTATCTGTTAAAGTAATCCTTTTTAATAAAAAACATTCTCCAGTTTGAGCAAAAAAACGATCCCTTTTCTGGTTCTTTTCCTCATGGTTTTTTCGAAATTCACATCGGAAAGATTAAAAGTCTGGACTTTAACTGCGGCATTAATAAATAAAATAACGTCATTCAGGAAAAGCCAGGGCATATGTGTGACACTATATTATCTGATTAAGCATCGTATCCTGATAAAGTGCAATTCACTTTTATTTCTTTCATAATGCCATAATCTCGAAAAATGTACTTTAATTTTATTTATTTTTATAACGTAGAAATATCAAAAACTATGCTTTGTTTTGTTTATTTTTTGCGTCAACATGACAGTGACACCTACCTGTTCATTTTCTGACCATACTATAATCCAGTGAAATATAATTCATTTATGTTTATTATTTATAATATTTATCTGTACACGTAGGTCTTTAAAGTTACGCAAATTGTAATCCTAGGATATTCACTTTCTCATGATTTCTTCAAAAAAAACCTCTTCGTTGTTTCCTGAAGATTTAGTTTTCGAGAATATTATTTTAAAAAACTTATTTTTATTAAAGATTATTTTTTTGCGGAGGTTGAAACTACATGAACTCGAATGTTGACGTAATAAAGTTATTTATTTTTAGACAATTGTATGGACTAATATGGGTGCTTCTGTTTCCGTTTCAAACTCAATTAAATTCGTAGACGTAGTTTAAAATTTGACAAACAAACGCCTCATCTGTTATATGATACTAATGTAAAACTAACTTCTCAGATGGCATTGAGAAAGGATATTAGGAGGTGTAGTATGCTCAGGATAAGAACTTTCATATATGAACCCATTTGACAACAGTTCTGTGTACCATTCATAATCTTCTAAGACATTCTCACGAGTGAAAATTTAGATTTATAAAATTCCGAAATTACATTTTCCCCACAATTCTGGAAGCCGGATTTCATTTTTTTCACAGATTATTGAACTCTATCTTCGTTATGCACTTAGTCGGGGGAGGCCAAGGAGTCCCCAGGGTCCTGGGGGCAATCACTTCGGAACCTGCTTATCTCCAATAATAGCTGCACTTCGTATATGAGGAAGTAAGCGGAAATCGAAATAGAAAGTTCAATCCACCTTCTGACCTGTTTGCGTTTTTTTAATTTTTGATTTCGAATTCTTAATTTAAATTCTTTTTTCTGACAATAAGCGGCTTCAGACGTCAATGTGCATATCGGTATTATTTCTCTGAAAGAAATTAAATATACATAAAGAGAATACATAGAGTTAATGTACCCAAGATATAAAAAATAGATGAAACCAAAGTGTAGAGGATTTTTAAAAATAAATTTAAAGTACTTAAAATAAGAACAATTAAGATCATAAACTACGGTACTTTTTCGAAACCCTCACTATTTTTGAACTCGATGTAGCACGTACTACATACCGTAATATTTAAGATTTTAATTGTCGGCTTTCGTCAAAGGAGTATATATCTATTTTAGGACACAACATTTCTATTTTTACCTTCTCAGAGGAGTTAGAAAAAAATTACTTTTTTTGGAAAAATTAGCAGAAAAAAGAAATCATTTACTTTTTTGAAGAAATTTTTAGTTTTATTCTTTTTAAATTTCAAACAATTAGGTAATTTACCCTTTTAGGAAATTTATTTTTAAAAGTTCATAAAGTAGTTTATTTTTAAAAAATTGTGAAAATTTATATTTTAATAACTCGAAAAGAGCAATTTATTCTTCACAAATTGTAGGACTTTATTTTTCGAGATATAGAGATTAGTTCATTTTTCCAATGCTTTGTAAAATTTATTTCAAAGTTTGTAACGTGCATTTTCCTCTAAGTTTATAAAAAAAGAAAAACCATGCTGATGAATCTTGCAGATTTTTCGCGAGGGCAAAGTTTCCTTAATCAAGTGGAAAAGATCCCACGCAGAAAAAACCGATTTTAGAGTTCCAGTCGAGCGTGGACATCAAAAACTTTTCTTCAAGGAAGCATGAATTTAAATTTGGAACAATTCTTCCGGATCTGAGTTTGAAACTTCCAAAATGAAAGTACAATAATCCATTTTTGTGCTCTTGTCGAGGAAGTATAAGTTTCAAATTTGGAAAAAAGCTCTTCCGGACCTAAGTTTAGGGGTTCTAGTGTCATTTAAAACAACCTTTTTGTATCCATGTCAAAGAAGAATTAGCTTCAAAGTTAAATTGAAATAAACTTTTTGTATTCGTACCAAAGAAGAGTTATTTTTAAAGTCAGGTTAAAATAACTGCACTATATTAATACCAAAGGAGAATCAGTTTTAGACCAAAAAGCTCTTCTGTATCTGAATTGGAGATTTTCGGATCGAATTAAAATGTTTTGCATGAATATTGAAAGAAAAATCTTGGATTTAGAATTAAATCCCCCGAATGAAGGTTTGAAACTAAAACTAAACTACAGTAATCGGCTTGTGAGATCTCTGAAAATCAGATTTGTTTTCGATTACCAATTTGTACTTTTGAAATTTTCCATTACCGGTTTGTATTTTCGGAAGTTTTTAGCACTAATTTTTATATTTGAAATTCCAGTAAGGAATTTTTACTTTCGAAATTTTAACGATTAACTTTTTCACAGAAATGTTTTAATAATTAATTTCTCTTCTTGAAGATTTCATCATAAAATTCGACCCTCGAAGGTTTTTTAACATCAATTCTCATTTCCACATTTTTTCCAGGATTAACTTTTTTAGGTGTTTTTCGAGATCAACATTTACCTTCGAAATTTCTAATTACTAATTTGTACCCTCGAAGCTTTTAGTTTTTGTGAAAAACAACTGTCAAGAGATAATCCAAAAAAAATTCTGCTCAGATTTTTTTTTGCACGGAAAAAAGCGGATTTAAAAAGTGCATAATTTCGAGATAAATAAAATTGGAAATTTTTTTTGGATTTTTAAGACAAAAATATTCGTCATACAAATTAGTATTTAACTTTTTGCAAAAGATAATTTTTTTAAAACACATTTTTGAGGATTTTAAAGTAGAAAATTGTCCTTTTTCAAAACATGTGTCGTTTAAGTTTCTTCGATAAAGATTATTTTCTTTCTTCAAAACACGTATCTTAATTTTTCACAGAAAATTAATTTATTTTCTTCAAAACGTATTTTCGAAAATTTTCCTTCTTTCAAGTTTCTGCAAAAATGTAAATCTCTTTCACGCGCTGGATCTGGATAAAAATAAATAAGTAACTTATTTATTCATCTTTTTTGAAGTGTGATGAATGAGTTCATAAGGGATTGTGTTTTGTTTCTAATAAGACCATGTGATGGAGGATCAAAAAGCATAAAATGAAAACAAACAAGGGCAGATTTCTGGAACTCACGCTTTTCAAAAATAATGAGGGAATAATAAGAAACTAATTCTTGCCTGTTTACTTCAAAGTTCGAAAAAAATATTTTTTGTTTAAAACTCAAAACTTAATTTTTACTTTTCCATCTTCAAATCTGAAGAGCCATTTTAAAATCCCAATTAAGAAACTTAATTTTCTATTTCTAAAGATAATGATAGGAATAAAATTGTATTTGTAGTTCTTTGTCCAGACATACAATTAGACAAAATAGTCAACTACGGTTGATTACTGTACTGAAGAGAAGATAATTATGATAACTTTTTGCAATTCCTTGTGAGTCATTTTTTGTCTTTAAATAAATCTACAAAATGAAAGATATTAATTTTGATTCATTGTGGGCAAAATATTTAGTTGAAAATATTGGTAGAATGCAACTCGTTACTGTTGTAAATAGGAAATTGTTGAAAGCAACTATTTTAAAAATAGATTTAAAATAAAGGTCATATTAATTTTTTATGCCAAATACATGATTGAACAAAGTTATACAATAAAATAGCTTTTGTAGTGCATAAATTTCTAATATTGCTTATGAAGTATTTTTCTCAATTCCAATTACCTCGAAATCTCCCCAACTTCCTCCACATCCCCGGGGTGGATTTATCACCTGGAGTATTTCCACGAACTTCCAGAATTATTCATGTTCGAGATT
>VOSG01000416.1:6624-18252 GCA_009761265.1 Halicephalobus sp. NKZ332 | reverse complement strand
AAAAAAATTCATCACTTTGTTTTGCGGATGTGATCTATATCATTTCATATGAGTGCAATCCTACGTAAGTTCACTATATATGAACTCTCACATAAAAATACATTAAATAAAAATCTGCCTGGATACCATCCGGATTTTCCGGAACAACTTATTTAAATTTCTTAATTGAAATTTTTTTATTCCAAAATGGTGATGTGTTTTGACGAACGTTTTCAAAACCAACATTCGCACGGAATTTAACATGCCCTTTTTTGGACCACGTTTTGGCATTTCCAAAGGTACCGTACCGCACGAAAAGAAGGTGGTGTGAAAAGATTTTAAACGTGTCCCAAATTCCGGAATTTCCTCAGACTTTTGACCTTATCCAAAAATACTGAGTTTCCCCAAAAATGTCAAGTTTGGTTTGACAGTCTAAAGTTAAAGTAATTTTTCTGAATCACAAGTCCTTAAAAATAGAGAATTTATTTAAATCTTCAGAAATCTTTTAAAGCATGAATTTTCTTTATTTTTTTGAAAAATATTAATCAACATATAAAAATAAATTTAATTGAGATCCAAGATAGGAAAATCGGAAGGAGATCCGTCGTCGGCTCAGAAAATAACACTTCCACGAAATTCATAATTAAAATTCAGAATACTTTTGAACGATTTAAATACAATAAAATCTCTAACAAAAATAGGCTACGTTTGGAGGAGCAAGTTCTGGTTACCAGTAAACAAGCCAAACACGAAGGAAGCGATCTCTCTGGATGAGAAGTCTGGGCTTCTGTTGTGAGGGAGCTCTGGGTCCTAGAGCTTTGGGGTCCAGGAGCTTTGAGGTCCCAGGGTCGTGCGGTACCGGGTACGTTGGGGATCGGAAGTCATATGGTCTTGGGGTACCGGGTACTTGGGGTTCTGAAGTTTGGGAGTCTTGGCCCCAGGGTCCTCGAGACTTCGGAATCTTGGAGCCTTAGGTACCGGGTACTTGGGTTCTGGTGCTTCGATGGTGGCTCTCGGACTCCGGGGTCTTGGGGCTCTGAGGAAATAGGCACTTGTGCAACTTCAGAAACTGGTGGAAAGACAGGAACAATAGCAACTACAGTATCCAGACGAAGGGAGAACCCATCTTCCTTTTGCCAACTATGTCTTCTTCAATCTGACTGCCTGGGCTTCTCCGCGAGGGTCTCTAGATAATGCTCGAAAGTAGTCCGGGAGTTGCATTTATCGTAATTGCACACACATCTGAAGAGTAATTCTGGAGCAGGGAATTTCGACGAAAATGATCGGAAATCATATCTCTGTAAAATGTCAAAATGAATTACAGTAGAAAGCAATGGGAGTACCTCGTAAATACACATGGATAAAACTTGATATTTGTCGTCATTGTTAGCAAAGGCAAGCATATAAGGCGCCAAATCGTCGTTGGCAGGACCTAATCCATACACCTTGCCCCCGGAATTCCCGTTTACAGGGGATTCCGGAATCAGAGAACAGAAAGTCCAGTCGTCGTTACTCACCAACCTCATTTCACCCTAAAATAAAACATAATTAAACAAGTGAAATAAATTAAGTATTTCAAATTCCTCTGGGAAATTTTTCGAAAAAATAATTAAAATTGATTAAGTAAAATTAAAACTTACATCTTTTCCGGTGTTATCGTAACATGTTAAACAAAAACTTTTCTGGCATAATGCGAAAAATAAAATAGTAACTGCAACAGCTCTTGAGACGGAATTCATCAACATACTCTGCATCGTACAAAACTGGGTGACTCAAGTCTGACCTAAAAAATAAAAATAAAATAAGAACAAACAAATCGTCTGAATCTGGATCACACGAAAAACAAAAACAAATCCCCGAAAAAGTGGAAAATGGAAATCCCAGAAAATTCGAGAAAGAAATTCGCCAAAGCTCCAGAAAAGCTTTGAAAGAAATTCTCTCAACAAAACTAACCAAGGTGCTTCTTTTGGATTTACAAGGACTTCTTGAATTTAAATAAATAAATGTTTTTTCAAACTTAAGGAAATTTTAAAATTTAAATAATAAAGTCAGATCAATTACAAAATTAGCCGGCGTCCTCGCATCTGAGGACTCGAAATGAGGCCGATTCCAGATGCCGCGGTCGGCATAAATGGGAGTAGTAGAATGGGGCGGGCCCATAAGGTTTCGCTGTGCCTTTCTCGTCAAAGGCGGAGCTGACAGTACTGTGCCAAAAAAGACTTGAAAATTTCAAAAATCGAGCTTACCTCGAGATCAACAAAATGTACTTTTTCAGTTTTTTAAGCACACAAAAATACATCAAAACATTCTGTTCTTTAATTTTTTTTGCATTTTCAGAAATCTGAAACTTTTGTATTAGGAGAATTTTATAATTCCAAAAATACATTTCTCCAAATTTTAAATTAGAAAAACAACAAAACTACCTCTAAATAAGAAAAGTCAATGTTGCAGAGACCATCTTTAAACAGTAAAGTTTAAGCTGAAAAATGAGTAAAAAGATATTTGATTGTCAAATAAGGAAGTTGAGAATTGAGAATTAAAGAGTATTTTTAAATAATAAAATTAGAAAACTAAAAAGACCATTTTTAAATCTAACCAAATTAAAAATTAGTAAAAAGATGTTTGATTTAGATTGACGTAATTCCGGGGGATCAAAGTAAAATATAGAAACTCAAGGTCTGACATACATCAGACGAACAGCTGCAAATGAAATTTAATAATTAAAATTCAAGAATAAATGTTAAATTCCTAAATAATTAATCGACAAAGACGTAGGTTGGAGTTAAAATTCCAAAGCAAGATCCTTAAACATACACATACAAACTTACGTGAAAATCCATATTAACTTCTATGCACAAAATTTATATTAAAAGCGATTAAAAATTCAGTTCAAAATTTACTCAAAAGCTAATCCGGACATTTATAGGAAAGATAATTTTAGAAGTTAGTTTAAAATTTATTAAAGAATGTAAAAAGATCTGACTAATGTTGAAAAAAGTTTTACACAAATAAATTTCAAAAACTTCCAAGAAATAAAAATCTAAGGGCGTTAACTATATTATATGGCCTTGACCTGAGTGTGTACCCAATTCACGTCTATATTCTAGCGAATTTGATCAAAGAATCTTCCACATTGGTTAACCGGAACAATCAAAACTTAACCCCGATTAATTCCAGAAAAATGCTTTTGATAAATCCTAAAAATCGAACTATCGTCTTTCTTAAAGATGACGACATTTAAAACGCCTCTCAAACAGATAAAAAATTTCATCATATCTTAGAAACGATCAGAACTACGCCTTCAACCCACGCAGACAATATTACTGGAACGAATTTTTCTTCTGTCAGAAGGCCACATTTTCAGGTTAATGGAAATTCCTTCCACTACATATCAAAAACAATTAAACAAAAGGCTCTTTATGTTGAATCAAGAAGGGCCCTCCCCCTATCACAAGATCACTTGTTAGATGATATAAATGGAATGTTTGGTCTTATGCCAGTTCAAAGAAAGCATAGGCCTGTGATGATTTTTCTATCATTATTCCGGGAATTCTCAGGCCCTATAGATGGAGGTTCTCTTACCATCACGAGACCAAAGAATTTATGGCTATGTAAAAAATAATCTTTGTCAGAGAGCCAAAAAGTTTTATTGAAGTTTAAGAAAGTTTATATTTTGAGATTGGTCTTCGGATAAAAGCCAAAGAAATTTAGGTTATATAAAAATTATCTTCCTATCATGAGACCAAAGAATTTATGGCTATGCATAGTTATGTTTCGAAATAACTTAGGATATAAAGTTCAAATTCCGGTAGCAAAGTATTGTACTCAACAAATCTGTTTTTCCTGAATTTTGTTATCTACAAAATTATGAAGCGCTACAGAAGCCCTTCTTAATTATCCTAAGTCCCTGACAAAAGTTCAAATGAGTATTTGTCATTCTCATAAGAAACATTTTCGTCGATATATTTTTCTATAAATTTTAGAAACTATCAAAGAGGCCACTTAAATGTCCTTCCGAAATTTCAAAGGTTTCGAAAAAGTATTCGTCATCTTCTGTAAAGTTCAACATAGGATCAAAAGGGTCTTAAACATTTCCTTTAAACATTTTATTTCCAAAATTCCCTTATCTAAAAAGGTCCCTATAAAATCTTGGAAACTATCAAGAAATGATTTTTATACTTTTCGAAATTTCCAAAATATAAAATCTCACAAAGCATCTGGATCCTTACGAAATATTTCTTTTGATACGCCCGTTTTTCAATAGGAACAAGATCAGATCAGTACATTTCCAGTGCGAACATCTTCTAGAAATTCTCAGAAAGATCAAAGTCTAGGATTTTCGAGAATCATTTTGTTTTGAGAAATTGAAATCTGGGAAATTTTAAAGTTTCTCATAAGAAAATATTATGATTTGTCATCACCACAATCATACAGTGATTCAAGCTTTTTACAGGAAAAAGATAAAAAAAAACTGACGAAAATGATTAAAAATTAACTTTTTGGTGATATTTTTCGAACAAATCTTGGGTAATTTTCGTTCTCAGATTTTTACTGTATTTTACAAATCAACGATTACTGTAGTTCTTTAAATGAAATCTTTCGCTCAATTTACAAATTGTTCCACATACCGTAATCCCAAAAGCTAATTTTTTATGGAACTGTCTCGACACGAACTCCCAGAATTCCTGATTGGAAAAAACTTTTTTCAGATTCCCCCACTTGATTCTAGAATATTTTAGAAACCTCCAGAATTTCCAAACATCTTGCAATATTCCAAAAAATCCCAGTAAATTTAAATATTAATGACTTTGGATCTTTAAAATTTAAGAACTCTCTGTTCAAATGTTTTGGTATTTTTTAAATTTTAATAAATTACAAATACTGACTATTTATATCCAAAGAGTTTTGAGGAATTATTAATCTACAAATTTGAAGGATCTTAAAAATTTGGATTTTCAAAAATTCAACGATCGTGATAACCTTAGAATTTTTTGAGGTTAAAGACTGAATTCTAAAGCATTTACTAATACCAAATTCAAAAACTACAAATTTTTGACATTTGGTCTATGCCCGACAGAAAACCACTCTAAAAATCCGAGTTCAGCTTCAATTTGCTTCCGGATTTCCAGATTTTCCGCATTTTTACGTAAGAGAACATTTTGGACAAAAAAGGAAAGCTTTTTTATTGTTGAGAAATCCTTAAATTTACCAAGGTTATGGTAAGTACACCCAAGTGTTTGCTTTGGGGATTACGATCGAAAATTGACCAGAGCCACTTGAAGTCCGGGATTTCCGAAATTCCGGGGTTACGTAATGAGGTCTCCATGAGGTCAAGAAAGAACCGGAAAAAAACCAGTATCGATAAAAACTTGCTTTTGTGAGGATTCACATGACAAAGATTAGAGGAACAATTTAATTGTATAAAATGACGAATGCTCATGGAAAAAATAAAATACAGACTATAGATTTTCAACCCTCAAAATCACACCATTGTATACCGGAAATGGACTTTATCAGTTATCTTGAAACATAGTTTTAATATATTTTAGGAAGTTTCCAAATAGCGCTACGGGAATCAAATAAATTTTTTATGACATTATCTCGAGACAAATTCCTAAGACCTTGAGAGAATTTTCGAAATGGTGTAAAATCAGACTGTCTAAGAATTTCTTGAACAATTAAATTTCGAAATAGTAACAAGGAGATCAGGGAACTATCTCAGAAAGAATCTTTGGAAAAAATGATATGCGAGGAATGAAAGAGATTTTTTAAATGATTTCGCAGAAAATTTATGGGTAGTTTTACGAAATTTTCAAGATTAAAATTTTCCTTTCCAATTTCCTCCAAGGTCGTGTAGAATAAAGTCGCATTGTTGCGAAACTGACACAATTTTCGGAATCCGAGAAATTTCTAGAACGTCATCGAAAATTTCGGAAGATAATTTCAGGATTTAATTTGGTTTCGAAAGACTTAATCCACGTGGATCAAACCGGTCGAAGATCAATACAAAGAATAAGTTTCGAGAAATACTTTTTTGTGAACATAATTTTTAAGTAATAATAAGGAACTTAGAAAAACGATAATAAGAGGAAAATGAGGATTACAATAATCTCAGACAAGGAAGATCGGGGACAAAAAAGATACTGACTGATAAGGAAGTCGGTTGTTAATCCCATACTTAGCTTTTTTGTTTGGTTTAGAGACATTTTCGGAAATAACTGAGGTTAAATGGTTCAATATCGAAACAAGATGTATTGATTTTGCTATATTAATTTATAGAATGGTTGGAAGACTGATGTGTCCTATGCCTAGTTACCGTTCAGTTTCGTCTTGAGATAATTTCGGAAGAGTACTTTTGGGACAAGTTGTATAGCTACGGACAGGAAGGAAAGTAGCTTATCTCTCATTTAGTGATTATTGGATTTCGTCATTGGGCAATCTTGGATGACAAATTTTAAACTCTTAATTGCCAAAATCCGTCGCTATTACAATTCTACACACCTAAAGTTGGATGCTCACAGACGAAAGGTTAATGCATCCACACTTAGTCACTATCTAATTTGTCACCCGATGACTTTGGACAGTGACTAATTCCGAACATTTGATTACTAATTAAAACTCGGATAGTTACTCGCGAGGGAAATTACCAACTTATCTCGTGTGCACTAATTTTCCACTTGATGATTTTGGATAATGATCAACTTTGAATATTTAAATGCCAAAATCCATTACTACTAATTATATTCATTTGGAGGCGGATAACTCTTGGAGGAAGTTTGTCAACTTATCCTATGGTCACTAATTTTCTACCAAATTACTTCGAACAGTAACTAATTTCAACTTGAATAGTTATAGATAGGAAATTTATTAACTCATTTCGTAGTAACTAGATGACTCCGAAAATGACTAATTTCAAATATTTAATTACCGGAATTTGTCATCATTAAGTTCATTAAAAGTTATAAGTAAAAACTTTATTGAGTTATCTCCTAAATAGAACTATTCAACTCGCTTTCCCGTATCCTATGAAGTGATTGTGAGAAATGACCAAAATGAGCCACCATATCAAAACTCAAGTAAACATCAGAGTGATTGATCTTTAACGACTAATCGTCGAGCCCGGTTATCAAAGGTTATTTCGGGACTATTACAGCTTTAGTTTTACCTTTATTTTGGGAAAATAAAATAGGCGTTTTTCACTAAAAAACAGATTGATCGAAGTCTTTTTCAAATTACTTTTACATACAAAAAATCAGAATAAGGGAAAGATCATTGAGCAACCAATTTTTTTTAATCGGAACAAAGTTCCTATAATTTAATCTGATTAACTAAAATCCAATTTCCACCTAATCTCTAGTTCTATTCCTACAATGATGCAAAAGACTTCACAAATTTCGAAATATTCTCTATTATATTGGGATGTTCCTCAACAATTCCAGCTAGTTTTTATTAAATCTCCATGGGCTAACCGTAATGAAACCAGTGCGATATTGCGTGACATAACATGGCATACTACAATAAAGTATAATATAATGTGACGCAGTGCAATTAAATATATTTAACGTGACGTAACGTAATAAAACGTAGCGACTACAAAACATGATATAACTAACCGAGCGCAAAAAATGTAACAAGTACAAAAAAAACGATGTTACGCATGCTACAGTACATCCTAAGTTAAAACTTTAGGACTTTGTATCTAGAATCAGAAGTCAAGAGTCACCATTGGTATTGGTGACATGGAACCCTATCGACTTTAATGAAAAAATAAACAGGCAACAATCCAGTTCGTAATTGAAGACAAAACAACAGTTGCCTTAGAACGATCACTTAAATCATGCCCTCAGACGATGAGAGTTGAACGAAGTACAGACGGGAAGATACTGATCTCATTAGTAATAATACTTAACAGAACATTATGATAAAAACCAGGAAGTGAATCAAAAGATATCCACAAAAGGCGTCACCTTTTGGAATGTCTCTAAGGAACGAAGATCGGACGAAAGAACATTGGCCGCCTAGAAGGTTGGCCTTGATCAGTTGCGTTCCGACTGATTAAAAATCAGAATTCGTCGAAGGACTGTTATTCGAGTATATACTTACAAGGTTAAGGTCGGTGAATTATTCTACGAAGGGATATTGATCTACTGTGGAAGATTTTAGAAAAGTACTAAGTCAGTTACTGAGAAATAAGCTATTATTTATTCTGGGACCACTACTTTGAAAGTTCTCAGAGTACATAAAAATCGGAAAACAAATATTTTACCTCTAAAATGAAGGGTGCTTGTTCTTTTTCGATCATGGTTTGAATTTTCTAACATTAACAGTCATCCAAAAATTACTTCATCGTAAATTATTTATTTTTTTCTAAAACATATTTTCGATTAAATTTATATTTTTAAAGTAAATAAACTCCAGGAAAATATAGCTACGTCACAAAATGCCTGTGTGGTCAGAAGGCATTTCCGGTAGTAGACGGCTCATTTGACGTCGCCAGACTTTGGAATGCTCCGAATAAAAGTTTTAGAATGCCTCGGATGGAAAACCGAATTTTTGACGTTTTGACACTATTACTGAATGAAATTTCTGCACTTGAATGAGCACATTTTTCGAGGGGGTTATCCCTGGGGATTTTACAATGTTCACTAAAGACAACAAATACACTTTAGAAAAGCTAAGATTTAAAAAGAAATCCCGTCATATTGTCTTTTTGAGACCTTAGTAGGTGTAATTCCCTCCTATTAGCATTATGGAGTATCCAGACTTATCTCCCTCATATTAACATTAGAACTTTAAGGCTCATTTTCTTGGTATTAATATCATGAAACTGAAGGATCTGTGTCGTCACATTGATATAAGACTTTAAGGCTTATCTTCGTCATAAGAACATCACAAAACTTTGGAAGACCTTTTTTTGTATTAATAGAAGGCTTTAATAAACCTATTTCTGCACATCCATATTGCAAAGCTCTAGAAGAATGACGCCTCCATAAAGTCTCAATGACATTTAGACTACACTTTTTACTTTTTCAAAAAAATCTGTTTTCCGAAAGAGACCCAGATATTGACGAAAATAAATTGTATTGTTTTACATATACCATTTTCTAATAATAACCTAGACCGGACACGCTTTATAATAACAACTACGACCACCTTTTCAAGCTTCATTCTGAATTAAAATCCACTTCCTGAACGAGATCCATGACAACTGCAGTAGCTTCAATAACAACCGTCATTTGAGATAATTTCTATTTTCGAAATTATAGGAAATTTAAAAAATTAAAATTCGAAGCAATTTTTAAATTCAAAAATATTTTCTCCAAAATTGTAGGAATTAAAAAAAATGGACTTTTTTTTCATTAATCTGTTTAAAAACAAAGTAATCTTGAACTAATTCAACACTTTTAATGTTTTTAAAAACAGAATTACTTTAAAATACATTAAATTTCAAGATCTTTTCTCAAAGAGATTTGTTGCAAATTATTTGAACAAAACAGAATTAAACTCTGCAAGGTATGACGAAAAACAGATTTGAGAATTTGTACTTTTTTTTGTTAAAAAAAGTAAAAAATAAAAAATAATCCTATTTTCGAAGATCATACCATTGTAAAAAACTAAAATTTGTTACGGAAATGTTTTGTAATTAATTTCGAAATCTGAAAACTTAAAGAAGTCAGCAAAATAAAAACAAAAATTAACCTTATTATAGAAAACCATACCATTACAAAATAGTGGACTTTGTCACAGAAATATTTCATAAGAAATTTCGAAGCTTAAAAAAGTAATTTCATTTCCAAAAACCATACACCATATAGAAGTGGATTTTATTACAGTCATTCTTTGAGAAATCTCGGGATTCAAACAGCTTTAGCAAAATCCACTGATCGAATTTGTTTCAAGAAGGAAGATTAAAAAACAATAAAGTTCTATTTTTATTAGTTATGACTAAGGGCCAAGTCGTACCATGTGGATACCGTTTCCGGCATGGGCTTTTCTGACGTCCGAACTCTGTTTTACACCTGGTCCACGGTGTTCCGCTTTTTTTGGAAAGTGCCCCAAAGTAAGGAAGGTGGTGAGAAGTCATGCATGCAATATGCGTAATAAAAGTCGTTTTGAGGACTTTTTGTTTTTTATGGCATATTGCATCACACCAAAAAGTAATTTTTCTGAATACATAAATTTCTTAAAAAAACCCTTGATTACAGTATTTGGAGGATACTGATGGAAATAGAGGAAGATTTTTAGAAGTTACTAGATTTTGGAAATTTCTGGGGAAACGTGAAAAATAGTATTTACGCTTTTTGGTCTCAGTCAGGATATCATAAAGCTTATTCCGAGAAAAGGTTTTACAACCGAATGAAAAGTTCCAATTTTTTGGAAATATCTCTTTTCATCGACCACTATTAATCTAATCCTATTCAACAGTATACCTTGTAGTGTCCCGGCTGTACTCTGCCACGCTTAACTTCAAAATCACTTTTATGATTAATTTTGTTATTTTTATATCAATAAAAGGAGAGGAAAATCGAATGTAATAATAATAATAAAATAATTTAATTTCCGAAATAATTTGATTGGAAAAAAATTGATTAAAGTCCTTATTCCTTAGTAAATCTTTTAAATAATGAAGAAAATTTTCAAAGAAATTTATCCAAAAATTTACTGATTTCATATTATCAAGTTACTATATTAATGTATTGGAAATTTCTAATTTAAAATACCTCACCGAGCTTTTTTCATTTCGAGATTGAAGTATTTCATAACTTCTCATTTTTCGGATTATGTGTAAAAGATTTCCGAATGTTCGGATTTACCCTAGATGGAAACGGTGGGAAACTGAATGATTAATCAGATTCTGATGACGTCGGACCAAGGACATTGAAGTGGGAATTGGATACTGATTGCAAATCTCGTTAATCCGATTCACCTTTACAGTCCAGAGGGGATAAAAAAATTATCTGAATAAACATATCATATTTTCTAGAAATACCTTTAAAGATATTTTTTAAATTAAAGCTAAAAATAAAACCTAAAATAAACTTTGTCAACATTATAATTATCATATTTATTTCTATTTCTTTTTTTAGAGTTATTGTTAAAAATATTGCCTTTGTGACTTCCTTAAAATCGTAAATAAAATGCAGAAGAATGCAAATAATATAGCAATTATATTGTTGATGAACAATTATTTTTTTTCCAAGAATTACCATTAAAATTATTACTTCCTTGATTTGCTTAAAATCAGAACCAAAGTTCACAGAAGTATGAAACAAGATGACGATTGTAGTGTAAGTAAACAATTATTTTTTTGCTCAAAGTTATTAAGAATGTTACTTCCCTGATTTACTGAACATGAGAAACAAGCTTCAAAAGGATGTTTAAAAAATGACGATTACAATGTTGATAAACAATTATCTTCTCCTCCTAATTATTATTAAAAATGTTATTTCTCTGATTTGCTTAAAATCAAAACAAAGTTTAAAAAAGTGCAAACAGAATGAAAATTGCAATTTTGAAAAACAACTACCATGTTTTTCCCAGAATTATCGTTAAAAGTGTTATTTCCCTGATGTATTTCTAGTTAAAAAAATGAGGAAAACGAAGATTATGATGTTGACGAGCAATTTATATTTTGCTCTAGAATAGATT
>VOSG01000415.1:10734-33139 GCA_009761265.1 Halicephalobus sp. NKZ332 | reverse complement strand
TATAGTAACAAATCAGAACCGAGATGTTATTGCATTTTCTAATAGTATATTTAGTTTGCTTTCAAATGCTTTTTAAACTTTAGAAATCCATTTAGAATTACCAAAGTTATGATCAAAAAAGTAAATGTGACATATATGTCACATCCGGACATAATGGGTTAATAATGAGAAAATGAAAGTTATTTTTAAAATAATCAGTGAATTGACAAACACTCGATAAAATAATATATATAACGCGTTTTGTGAGAAAATTGAGGGCCGGGAGGACAAATGCTACAAAATTTCAACAAAATACAACAACTCTCCGAGTTATTTTCTCCGAAGGACCATTTTCCCTCGATTTTAAAAAAACTTGGTTATATATAACTTGATTTGCAACCAAAAGAGATAAAATTTTACCACGACTTTCCTAAAAATCGAAGATAAATTAAGGAATAGACAGTAGTATTATGCTTTAGTAATTTAAAGGTGAATTTCCCAAGAAAAAGCGAAAAAGTAATATCGATAACAATTTAAAAAAATGAAATTTCGAGTTGCAAATTAAAAAATTAGGTAAGAAATAGAATAAGAAGCATTTCGAACATTCGAAAAAGTCGACTAAGAAAAATTTTGAAATCTAACGACGCTGCACTGTTCATTTCGCCTCATTGCTTGAAGTCTGGCTGTCCGTATGACGTTTGCTGATAAGAGTGTTGAAGAGGAGGTGTATTTTTTTCATTATTTTTCTATTAATTCACAACGCTTAGTAATATTTTGATTTGAGTTTATCAACATGTCGATAATCACGAGAAAACATCTCATATTTTACTGTGAAGAAAAATAATCATGAAACTTTCCTTAATTAATAAATGACGATTTTCATCTTACAACTAACATCGAACGATTCAACTTTCGATTATTCTTTTCCACAAGAGTTCTTATGTAAGAAATATAAGATAGGAGTTATAAAATTGGATGGTTATTTAGAAATTAAGAGTAAAGTAAATATATTTGGTTGTCGAGTTGAAATTTGCACTTTTTAAAGAAATTTTTCTAACATTCGCGAAGCTTTCGTACTTGGGCTATATAAAGAGAGGACAAATGTCTTTCAAATAATAAGAAAGCCATGAGCGGCGAGGCTGGATCTGATTTAAAGATGGATATTTCTCGGAGGGAACTTAAAGTGCTTTTATTTCATGAAGTCTGTTTGAGCCACAGAGTGACCGAAGTAGGTGGGAACATGTGTAACGTGATTGGTAAGAATGTGCTCTACAGACTATCACTTATTCCGTTCCCTTGCCAATCATTAGAGTGGAGAAAAGTTCGACAACTTCCTCAACCAAAAGTTCCAAAATCTCTACAAACGGAATCCTTTCTCTTCCAGAGTGTTGACGTTCAGTCATAGATACCAATGGCAGATAAATGATTGAAACTTAGTTATAATGTTTTAGAAAAAATTTAAAAAATTCCTCAAAAAGTGCGAAAAATTAGTTGCCGACCTAATACATACACAAGTTTTTCGAATGTATCATTCTATTCACATCGAATATGTATCATATGTTTTAAAATCAATCTTTCTGCTTTAGATACAGAATCAATTAAATATATAGTGATAGTGGAGTGAAGGATATCACGAAGTTTCCATCTTCTAGTGTGGAGAATACATGTTCTTCCTGTATTATCATATAATTGTTATCAATTCATTTCCGGAGCGACAAAAATAAAGAAGACCCAAGGTTGGCTACTGAGCATCCGAAAATGTCAATCACTGGGCCGTGCTTTGATTCACTAGATTGAAATCCAACTTCCGTGATGATGGGTATAAATATCTATGCTGACGAGTCTCGCAATCAGTTTTCCTCTTGGTTACTAAAATGATTCGCTGGTTTCTAATTACTGCTTTATTTGCAGGTAATTACTTCTTCTGTAAAAACCATTACTAACCATCCTTTCAGTTCTCAAGATATCGTCTTCCAGTGAGAGTGAAGAATACTTTGTTGGTGAAAGGAACGGCAAGGTAAGCAACTTATTGATTATATTTTTATCGAGTAACTCTTAGAATTATACCATCAAAAAATATGATGTGTATCCCACCATACTGGAGCTTCATGTCAATGAATCTGGAGGAATTATTAAGAACTTCTCCAGTTCTGTATGTTCCGAACATCAAATATCGATCAAGAATCATTCTATAAACAGTCAAGGAAGTCACTTATTTTTTCACATTCGGAACAGTTTCCACGATAACTATCTCGTAACTGTAAATCTAACAGCCCTTTCTAATGATACCCCTAATGGAAACTGTATGTTTGTGAATGCTGCTTATTTCGGAAAACATAAGATCTACGTCTACAGAGTTGAGAACAGCAAGATTCTGAAAAGATGGTTGGTGTCTCCAGAAGGTAAAGAAGTAAATCCTATTGTGGTTGCGAAGGCTGAATCGGTGTGTTGTTTTTTCTGTTAAATTAATCAATGTGATATTTAGTCAATAAAAGAGGTTGAGGTCTCTGTGGATTCAATTAATATAACTACCAAGGAAAACATTCATCCTATTACTCTTGAGGATGCACCAAAATGTGATGTTCCAGAGTAAGTAACTCAAAATCAGTGTGTACACTTCGATGGATCTTAATATAGTCTTTTAGAAACGACACCACTTGTATAGAATATTACCTTCCTCGAATAACATTGGATTTTACTTCTCCTATCTATAAATATTCTGTTGGTGAGCGTAATGGCACGGTGAGCAACTTATTTATTAAATTTTTATCAAGTACTCTTTAGCATTACAACCTCACAACATATCACGAATACCCTTTTAATGAAAACATACTGGTACTTAGTGTGAAAGAACCTAACAGTATTGTTAAGAACTTCCGGCTTCGATATTGTCACCAAAAGAATATAAATATTGAAAATTATTCTATAAACAGTCAAGGAACCCACTTATTTCTTCACATTCGGAACTTTTTCGGCAACTATCTCGTAACCGTGGATTTAAGGGATCTGTCTAGCAATAATGTTAATGAAGAATGTATGCTTATTAATGCTGCTTATTTCGGGAAACACAAGATCTACGTCTACAGAACCATAGACAGCAATACTCTGGTAAGACAACTGGTGACTCCAGAAGACGAATCTATAAATGGTATTGTAGTTGCGAAAACTAAATCGGTATGTTATTTTTTCTGTTAAAGTAACAATGTGATATTTAGTGGATAACAAATGTTGATGTCTCTGTGGATTCAATTAATATAACTATTCGAGGGAAAACACGTAATGATTCCGATATACATATATCTTACAAAGACGCACCAAAATGTGATGTTCCAGAGTAAGTAATTCGAAATCAGTTTCCAAATTTCGATGGATCTCAATGCGGAATCTTTTAGGAACGACATCACTTGTATAGAATACTATCCTCGTGATGTATTATTAGATTTTAGTTTCCCTATTTATAGATATTCTGTTGGTGAGCGTAATGGCACGGTAAGCAACTTATTCATTAAACTTTTATCAAATACTCTTTAGCGTTACAACCTCACAGTATATTATGAGTTTCTTTTTCATGAAGGCATACTGATACTCAGTGTGAAAGAACCGAACAGTATTGTTAAGAGCTTTCAGCTTAAATATTGTTACGGAAAGGACATAAAGATGAAGAATTATTCTATAAACAGTCAAGGAACCCATCTATTTATCTACGCTTTGGGAATGTCCGACAATAAATACCTCATAACTGTGGATTTAACAGCCCTTTCTAATAATACTCTTAACGGAGAATGTAAATCTGTCAAAGGGGCTTATTTTGGGAAACATAAGATCTACGTCTACAGAGTTGAGAACAGCAAGATTCTGAAAAGATGGTTGATGTCTCCAGAAGGTAAAGAAATAAATCCTGTTGTGGTTGCGAGAACAGAATCGGTATGTTATTTTTTTCTATTAATGTAATAATGTGATATTTAGTGGATAACAAATGTTGATGTCTCTGTGGATTCAATTAATATAACTACCAAAGAAAATATTCATCCTATCACTCTTGAGGATGCACCAAAATGTGATGTTCCAGAGTAAGCAATTTATAATTCATGTCTAAATTTCATCAGATCTTAATGCAAAATTTTCTAGTGACGGCACTCCTTGTGATGATGATAAAGTTCCTGAAGCGACAACTCAGGTTCCTTTAATTACTGGGCAAAATAATACAGAACATGCGGAAACTACGGTATCTACGAATGACAATCTCAGTAAAAATGCTCGAGCTACCAAAAAAAGACGCCACATTGCTTCCACTGTTGAGAAAAAGACCGTGAAATCTGGAGATAACTCAATAGTAAAGCCTTCCAAGTATGACTCGAATATTGGAGTTATCGCAATTGGTGCATTTGCACTTGTCTCGGTTATGATTCTTGTCGGATATTTTGTTTTCAACTCGAGATCTAACTCAAAAAGAGAGCCACAAAATGATCCAAACAAAGGTTCTGGTAATCGTAAGCTGATTATGAAAAACAGTCCCCAAGATAAAGACTGCAAAGTTCCGATGATTGCTTAAACTTCTTTTATTTTTCTTCTGGACATGAAACAGAAGTTAACTTTGTACGATACTAAAAATACTTATTTTA
Organism: Halicephalobus sp. NKZ332; assembly: GCA_009761265.1. Classification (NCBI taxonomy): domain Eukaryota; kingdom Metazoa; phylum Nematoda; class Chromadorea; order Rhabditida; family Panagrolaimidae; genus Halicephalobus; species Halicephalobus sp. NKZ332. Next base: position 28,538 of record VOSG01000415.1, on the reverse strand, counting down.
CTGGTTCTGAATAAACTTATTTTCTCGTGACAAGTTGCTTATCAAGATAGTAGACAATGTTTTAAGAAAATCATTCGTTAATTTTCTGATCGAAATTCAATAATATGCCTGAATTTGAGGTAGTTAACGTATATTAATTGATCACTATTTATTAATGAAGATATTCATTTAAATTTCTAGTACTGCTTTCGGTTCCAAGATTCGTTAAAAATCATTATTGGATTCTTATTCTGGAAAGGAGACTCTCGAGTGAAAAATATCTATACAGAATCCTAAGTAGAAAGCAAGGTTACCGAATAAAAAAATCCGTTCAGAGCTCTAAGTAAAAAATAGTTTCTGAACAGAAAACTCAAGAAATTTTAAATGATTTCTATCAGATGTCGTGATTCTTGAAAAACAAGTATTTCGATGAATTTATTTATTTAGAACTTTCAATTAGTGGTAATATGTTAACTCTAAAAAAATCCTCGGACAGAAAAAACCCAGATCTCTAGATTGGAAGGAAAGCTGCCGAACAGAAAATATTTGTTCGAATTTCCTGATTTATGTTTTTATATTTTGTATCTTTCGAAAAAAATTTCAACAGATCTAGAGCTAATTTTTTAATGAAAGTAAATAAAAGAGAATTTTCAAAAAGAAAAAATTTGTTCGTAGTTCTATCTCGGAAGAAAGGGTCCCGGGCGGAAAGCGTTTGTGCAAAGCTCTGGATGTCTATTGTTGGATGTCGTGGCTTTTGAAAACCGAACATTCCAGCACTGATTTTTCTTTTTCGTTGACATAACCGCGCACGTGTGAGACCAGCGCGAGTCGGAAGGATGTTTTCTTGGTGAAGCTTCTCTGATTTTCTTATCTTCCCCGGCCCATTCCGATTTCCCTTTGGTCCTATAATCAATTTCTCCGACATGGAAATCCGTCTATTTCCCATATTCCTCTGGATTGCCTTTGTCGCAAGCAATCAAGAACACGATGGATCTGAGGAGATCAGAGACGAGTTGTCTCCAGAACTCGCAATCGAGGTTGGTTCTCACATAAAATTGATTTTTTAAAAATAATTGATTTTCTCTATATAAAATTGATGTTTCTCATATAAAATTTAATCAATATCATTGACCAAAATGAAATTAAATTGTTCAGATGTTAAGTACTACTGCTTACGTTGCAATAAGGTTTTTTTCGTTACGTATTAGATATATAAAAGCACATGTTATATGTAGACACCACATTATGTATAAATACATATACTATGTGCACATATTATACATATATTGTACATAAAATACGTGTGTTATATATGAATACATGTTTCATATATCTTTAAATATATATCATCTATATAAGTGCACATAAGTAAGTATATTGTGTGTACTTATACATGCAATCAATGACTCAAAAAGCTAAATTTTGTCTTTCATATCAGATAAAGATATGTACTTTGGTTTTTCGAGAGTTATATATCAAATTTAGGAAGCCAACGAGCCGAGGTTCTTCGCTGCCGTTATAGATGCTGGTTCGACAGGGACACGTCTCCATCTTTTCGAATTCCGGCATGCCGTCGAAGGAGCCACAGAACCTTTCGAGTTGTTGAGAGAAGTCTTCAAAGAAGTATTTCTTTCTTTATTTTTTGTTTCTTAATATTGTACTCTCTAGGTAAAACCAGGCTTATCTTCCTTCGCTGATAACCCTGCAGGGGCCGCCTCGAGTGTTGAGATTCTTCTGTCACATGCTATGACTGTTATCCCAAAAAGACTGGTCCCACACACGCCAATCATCCTACAAGCGACCGCCGGCCTCAGACTACTTTCGAAGGAAGAAGCCGACTCGATTTTGGTTCACGTGAGTTTTTGATGATAAAATCGTAAAAATCACGCCCCGTTTTTATATTATTGTCACAAAAATCAGACATCAATCTTTTGCACGAAGTTCATTATGGAAATCAGAAAATATAGTTTTTTTAAAAGTCGTAAAAATGAAGCACAATTTTTGATAAGATTATTTCGAAACGAAAATTCACCATCTTCCATAGGGCCAAAATTCTTGATTTCAAAAATCAATTTCAAATATATTGGAATTTTCCATTAGATTGGAAACAATAAAAATCTGACTTCAGGTGAAGCAAACAGTGGAAGCTTCTGGATTGCTTTTGGGGGATGAAGCTGTCGGTATCCTCAGTGGAAGAGAGGAAGGAGTTTTCGCTTGGTTTACATTGAACTTCCTGACTGGAAGACTAAGTTTCATCGAGGAAGACGCAGAGGACAGGACGGCAGTGGCGTTGGATTTGGGTGGAGGATCGACTCAAATCACCTTCAACCAACAGGTATCTTCCGACGGAGATGAGGATTCTCATCATGTCAGTATTTTTGGAAGAGAATTTCAACTGTATTCTCACAGGTTTGTCTTTGGAGGATTTTATATCAACTAAATTTCGGGAATCTTATGGATTTTTTCAGCTATCTCGGCAATGGCCTGATTGCCGCAAGATTAAGCATCGCGTCTCTCCTCGGTGAGGAAGATTCGACGTTGTTGGAGACTCATTGTCTTCCTCACGGAGTCACTATTGAAGATTGGAAATATGCGGGAAAAACATTCCAAGTTCACCCATCAGAAGAAGCGTCTTTCGAAAAATGTCTCGAACAAGCCAATCACTTTGTCGAAAATATCACAACAGTTAAGAAGATAGAAAAGTTAAATAGCTTTCCGATTTTTGCATTTTCGTATTTTTATGACCGAGGAGTCCAAGTTGGAATGGTAAGGACAGAACCGAAAACAAGAGGAGGATGGGTCCAAGCAAAGCAGTTTAAAATAGCAGCAGAACAAGCGTGTAATATGAAAGCAGAGGAGGTTGGAGAGGAACACTGGAAACCATGGTTATGTATGGATTTAACTTATATTTATTCCTTGTTGTCTACTGGTTATGGAATTTCGGATGAGAAAAATATTCATGTAAGTTTTTTAAAATCAGTAGTTATTGGAGGAATTAATTTTAGTAATAATGATTGAAATTTTTTAGTTGACGAAAAAGATGAGGGACATGGAAGTGAGTTGGGCCCTCGGAGCTGGATTCCATCTTCTAAATTCCTATCACAAGGAGCATTTCGAAAACTTTAAGAGTAGAAATAATAGCTCGAATATTTTCAACGAAGTCGTCAGTTATATTAGTACGAAGGCAACAAACGTCCTTGTTTTTTTGAATTTGATATCTTGAATCTACAAGATTGTTCCTGTTTTATCGACGACTCAAGAAGAGTTCATATCGGGAAGTCTTCAGAGGGGTAATTGAATCTTTACGAGTAACCTCCAAAAATTTTCTTTCCCGAAGAAAAATCAGTTTCCTATTTTACAGTATCTCAAAGGAAAATTTATTGGACTTTTTAAATACAAGAAATATAGTACAGTAGATATGAAATAAATTATCCCCAGTATCCGCCCCAGCTGAAACAAGAAGATTAGATTTAAGTGGATTTGGATTTTTAAACTTACTGTCTTCTGCCATGGCCCCATCCACCACGGTAGAAACCGGGATAGCCGCCGTAACCACCGTAGCCGCCATAGCCGCCACCATATCCACCGTAGTAGCCGGGATAGCCACCGTAGCCGCCGTAGTAGCCTGGGTAGCCGAAGTATTGGGCTTCGATGGCGACGACGAATAAGAGTAAGAGGATGATGGAGAGAGATTTCATTTTTGTGATTCCTTGACAAGGAAAGTGGTGGTGATGATCTTTTTATAGAGGATTTTGGATCGGGATGGATCTGATCTAGAATGTATAGAGGCGGTTTCTGGATGAGTGGGATAAGGAATATGCGTGGGATTTGTGATCAGCGAAGAGATATCTCTTCGTCGAATTTGATCCATTTTTGTCGAGAAAAACAATATCTTGCGGAAAATTAAGAATTAGATTATTGGATTTTTTAGAAATCGTAATTTGGAAGACGTCAGAAGGTCAGAGATTATAGGATTTTAGGTGATCTTCGCAGAGAGCAAAGGTTCGAATTTCGAGAAAAATCCAGATTTCAAATTGTCGGAAATCTCAGAGAAAATTGATGTCACATGTCTTCTAGCATTTTCTTCCAAGAAATAAAAGTCTCCAGATTACAGAATTCTCTCGAAGAAGATTAGTTTTGGAATTTGTCTTGGAAAAAATAGATCTTAAAAACTTTTCGAAAATTTAAATTTTGAAATTTCGGGAATCGTACTGAAAAAGATAGGTATTCCGAGATTTGAAAATTTTGGGATAACTTGAGATTGCTGAATTTCGGGAATTTCCGTGACTTTATGTATTCTTTCACTTTCGAGCACGTCGGAAGATCTGTCAAGAAAATAGAATTTATCCACAAAATCGACTAAGAATTACATTTCATTTTTAATCTTCGTTTTGCGAACACGATATGGATTGGAATAAAATTCTTCCATTAAAAAAGTAAATCTCATGATCACTTTTAAATTCATTCAAGTTGATCTGTATTATGTCCGAGGTAACTTCATTTTTATTATGTGGATAAAATAACACAACCACACAAAAGAATTGCGTAATGAATCTCATGCCTTTCTCCTTAGACCCTTGGAGCCCTGAAGGATGGGTAGCACTTCATTATATGGTACTTACATTGCTTCCGTACCTGTCCACTTGCCCGAGACCCAATCGAAGCCGAACTCCTTCATGATGTTGTCCCAAAACCGAAGTCTTTCTGTCCAAAGGTTTTCCTTGGAAAGACTTTCTGATCCAATATGAACGAAGGGTATTTTTCTCTTTTCGACTTTGTTAAAGGAAATTTCTTCTGTTTTTGGGATTCCATTCTTCACAAAATTTTCTATAATTTCCAAGACTTGATCTTTGATTTTTACATAAGTCGGATCAGAGAGGTCCTCGGTCCCGAAAAAGTTCCCGCAAATATACGATACATCCATACAGTGTCCGGATCCGTCGAGAAAAACGTTTTTGTTTTTTAGAGTCACGTAATCGTGGACGTAGATGTATACATTGTTACCGTATCCTTTTGCCTTGGTTTCTCTCAGGAGGGGAACGTTGAAATGCAGATCCGAAAACAGTTGAACGTAACTTTGCAAAAATTGGTCATGAGAGTATTGGACTGTCTGGTTCTCGTAGAAATCGATGACTTTCTGGATTGCTCGAGGCGATTCTGATCCGAAGGCTCCATTCTCCGAAAGAAGGAATCTGATTCCGACCTCAAATTCGGATTTCCCGAAAAACGAAGCGTTTTCGCACTGTACTGGATAGTGCAAGGCCGATTTCGAGAGATGTCCCATATTGAGAGCTGAAAATTTTTGAAAAATAGTTAAGTACCCATTGAACTTTTGATACAAAATAAATAAAGTACTCACAAAAAGGAATGTCTTCTTGACTGTTGATTGTGTAGAGATAGTCGATGTTCTCGTTGATTTCAGAGAAATTCGTTGATTGGATCAGGTCTCTGTCGAAATTGGGACTCCAGCTGAGAAGGTTGACGGAATCGTAGAGCATCATGCTTTCTGTCTGCAATGAGTTCATTAATAACAACAATCATGAATGGTTAACTATCAATTAAAAATCACTAATCAAATATGAAATTAGTCAACAACCATCTAATACTCACTTTTGCAGCAGAAGTAATTTCTTCGAGAGACTTTGTTTTCAAACATTCCTTCGGATTCTGATGTTGACTACAGTTCGTTTTCTCGAGCAGATCTAGAGAACTTTTTTCGTTTCCTTCGAAGTTCTGAGCCCAGTTAGCATGGGAACACCCACACATCGGGATGACCTTCTGAAAGAGTCCTCTGGCAACCTCTGAATATGTCAGCCAGGAAACAGAAGCACCTCCCGCGGAAGCCCCGGATATAGTTATTTTTTCGGGATTTCCTCCGAAAGGCTGAATTACTTCTTTTAAAAATTTCAGAGCTTGGACTTGATCCCAGAGGCCGTAATTGCCCGGGACGAAGGGATCCTTGGTCGCGAAGAATCCCAAGGGTCCGAGACGGTAGTTGAGAGAAACGAAGATTATTCCTCTCGAAACGATCCTCTCGTTCGCGTCGGAATTGTGATACAACTGAGATGATCCGCCGGTGAACCCCCCTCCGTATATCCAGACAAGGACGGGGTACCCTTGGGGGTCTGAGGATCGATTCGAGGGTCGGGCGATGTTCAGAAACAAACAGTTCTCAGAGGCGTTGGTGTTTACTCCCGGCACTGGCAAGAACTGAATACATTTTTCTCCGAAGGATTTTGCAACGAGAGGGGTTTCCCAAGGATCCGGAGGAACTGGCTTCTGGAAATATCGGAAGACATTATCACATAAATCTGTACGAAACAGTTTCTACATGAATCCCACAGTTCTAGATGACTCTAAACAATCTGAAGGTCTTGAGAAACTCACCTCGAACCTCAAATCCCCGACAGGAGGCTTGGCGAACGGGATGCCGGTGAAGAACTCGATCACCTGGCCGGAGGGAACAACCACATTGGATCCCACGATGGTGCCGTACTTGGTCTCCACGACAGGGTCATAGGCAAAGACAGCTCCGAGGAGAGTACAAACCAGAACTGCGAAATAAATCATTCTGGGCATGTTTACGAAACAGCGGTTTCCCTCCTGCTATTTATATTCGAGTTTGGATCACTGATAATGTAAATCATTTTTTGTGTGGCTCAAATTATCAATGATCTTTGAATTTCATAACAACATTCTTAAGGGGAATCAGATTATAAGGGGGAAGCGCGAACGCTATCCCCCGCACCCAAAAATTTAGCTGTTGGCGTACTCCAGTTCGGAGCAGCCATAGGGGTCAGCCTGAACCCGAAAGTGCAATGGGCAAGCCTCACCCTAGAGATCTCGCCTTCTTGATCACGAGATTCTCCCAGCCAGGTAAGTTTATGAGTTGTCTCGCGCTGTCCCTTTGTGGAACTCGGTCTTTCTCCTTCCCGCGAAAACATCTGACCAGAGCAGAGAAAGAGAGAAAAAACAGCTCAATGCTTGCGTCGGACATGAATTACTAATTTCTTTGAAAGTCAGAGACGAAGTTGGACGATTGGAAGCAAGGGAAATTATCCGTCATATCACAACGAATGGTTTGTTTGAGGAAATCGTTCAAGAATGCATGAGGATGGTTTTCTTGACGAAATTGCTCTCGATGTTGATGATCGAGAGGATTTAGAGCAGTTGTTTAAGAACACATTAAACAAAACTCTCTCGGCTAAATCACGTATGACTTCGGTAAACAAACCATTTGGTCGAAATCCCGCATGGTCTCTATGGACGGATTTCTTGAATGAAACTTGTTATAAATTTAATGATATTCCAGTTTTGTACACATTTACAAGTGGTCAACTGCAGTAGCACAAACTACACATAAACTGGTATATACCATGTAATGTCCCAGTGCATTGAGACGGTTCCCATGTACCAGATATGTGGGAAGCAATGATCAATGCATTAAGAATAAGAATCGATATATGGTTATCAATACACAAGTGGACAATGCACCTGACGCATTGAAGTCGCTTCAATAAGCTCTGCGTGTTCTCTAATTATCTCATGCATGGATACCGAATAGTAGTGCAACTATCACTATCCCTTGTCCCCGTACAATGACTTGCTAAGATGAGATTTATTGTGATCGCCGTCGTTAAATATGAAAACACATTAATGAATCAGTTTCAATCATGTTTACAGACATTCGTTGAAGGACTGGAGTAGAGGGGTTCTGCAGACTCCTCCGTCTAGCACCCACATCCGCATCCGGAGCTGCAGCCAGAGCTGCATCCACAGCTGCTTCCAGAGTTGCATCCACAGTTGCTGTTTCCATCGTCCAAGCTGATCACGGTGACAACTCCACCGTTGTTGTTGTTGCATCCGGAGTTGCATCCAGAGCTGCATCCACAGCTGCTTCCAGAGTTGCATCCACAGCTGCTTCCAGAGTTACATCCGCAGCTGCTTCCGGAGTTGCATCCACAGTTGCTGTTTCCACTGTCCAAGCTGATCACGGTAACTCCACCGTTGTTGTTGTTGCATCCGGAGTTGCATCCAGAGCTACATCCACAGCTGCTTCCAGAGTTGCATCCACAGCTGCTTCCAGAGTTACATCCGCAGTTGCTTCCAGAAGAACCCCACATAGGGACGCTGTAGAAGATCTGGGCCTCGGAGGCATAAATATAGGCGAAGATGAGGAAGGCGACAGAGATTCCGCGGAAGGACAACATGCTGAAGTCAGATATTATTATGGAATTTAACGGTTTTTATTATTAAAGTTACGAAATTGTCCTGAGACGAATTTCGGAAATTTTCTGGAAGATTCAGAATCCTTGATTTTGGGTAATAGTTCCGAAACCAAAGTATTAGAAAATAAAAATAAAAGTTTCTTCGAAACTGTCTCGATACGAATTTCAGTAATCATTCGAACGTTCGTTTCGAGAGTTTTCATCGGATTCTGAAGAAATCCAAGAAAATTTTACGAAATTTCCAGATTTTGGAATCCTCCATAGAGTTCCGAAAATCATCCAGAGAATTTCGGAGAAATATTCCAGGAAAATGAAGAAAAACTTACATCAGCTAAAAGGACAAAACTGAACTGAGATTATTCGATTTTCTCATGGCTTTTATACTTTTCAAGTTCTTCCGGAAAGCCAATCGTCGAGATAGCTTGGAGGAAGACCCACCTTCTCTAATACCCTGTAAAAGTGCGGAAAAAAGCCACTGTCCACTCGAGAAGCTTCAGGACTAGAATGAAAGCAAAAAAACTGGAAGCAACAAGCCTTTGTTGACTTTTCGGACAAGCCAGAAGATACGGTAGTGTCCTATTGAAAGACCGGAAATCCACTTTGTAACAGTTATTGAAAAAATGAACAAAAGCAGAGTTACTGTAATATGAAGAAGCAAGCTTAATCCGAAATAATCTTAAAAATATTTTGAAATAAATTAAAATCATTTTTAAAATATTTTAAAGTATCTTAAAATATGTTAAAGTTGTTTTTAGAGTGTTTTGAAGTAAATTTAAGTTATTTTATGACAGATTAAAATCTTTTAAAATGATTTCGAAATAAGAATTTAAGTCTAGAAAATTACTTAAATCTTCCATAATTCAACAATAACTTAAAAAATTCAAAATAAATAATTTTCGGTGCTTAGAAGAATACATATTTAAATAGTTTCGTAATTTTAATCATTTAGTTGTCAAAGGAATACATTCAAAAAATAATATCCTTGAAAATAATAAGAAAATAACTTCTGTAGGAAATTTCTGAAAGTTGACAATCTAGAGTCTCGGAGGTTTACGGAATCTCCCATAAATCCATAAAAATAGTGCATACTGTATAGTAACTAATATATTAAAACAGCTTCAATACGTCAGATTCGTAGAAAATAATCATTGATGTGTTGTATTAATATATAGATCTATAATAAACAGTATAGTAGTATGTCAGTAATGTATCGAATATATTGAAAAGAATAGTTCATATGTAACACTAATATACAGAAGCATTGAAAGTAATAATTTATATCTTGTACTGAATACAAATCTATGAGAAGTAATGTATTCTCGGTACATTGGAATCATTTTAGTATATTATTTTCTACGATTTTAAACTTCAAAGTTTTCCAGAAGATTCTGATTTTGGTCTCGAGACAAGTCCATAAAAATACTGATTTTAATTTTTGTAATAGTATAATAGATATCGTAGTTGACATTCGTTCACATCCCACCAAGAACTTGGATCTGGTAAGATTTGTATCCCGCTAAGACGAATTTAAATTTTATAAATTAGGATCTTCCAGAGTCCAATTGAAATGATTTGAACTTCAACTTTTGGAAGATTTCAAGAGTTCATGTTGGGGGCTTTTTAAACGAAATCTATTTGTAATTTCCTAATAATATTACCTAGTATTTTAAGCATTTATTAAGTTTTATAGTTTTTCAAATTTAAGAAGTTTTTTGAGTTTTATAATTTTTAATTTTTAAATCACGTTTTCGGATCGAGTGAAGTAATGAATTTTATTTCTGTTAATTTGTAAAAAAATAAAACAATTTGTGAATTATCGGAGCTACAATAATACTGTTCAGATATGTTCCAAAAACTTCTGCAGAGTCTTTGTTACACAGCAGATTCTGGAGCTGAAGTTACATCAGAAGATGTTTTCAACATCATCCGCTTGAACCACAGCAGCAGGGCTGACAACAACAAGAAGACTGTTGACAACAGTTATTCTGAGGCAGATTAATCACAGTCATATCATAAGTTTGGCAACAGTTCTGCTGACAACAAGAACTTTGACAACAGTTATTTTGTTGACAACAAGAGCTTTGTTGACAACAGCAAGAAGGTTGCTGACAACAGCAAGAAGATTGTTGACAACAGTTATTCTGAGGCAAATTAATAACAGTCATGTCATAGGTTTGACAGCAACTTTGTTGACAACAAGAACTTTGTTGGCAACAGCAAGAAGGTTGCTGACAACAACAACTACTTTGTTGACAGCAGTTATTGTTATTGCAAGAAGGAATATAGATGGCGGTACCGCAGTCGGAGTTGCATCCAGAGTTGCAGCAAGAACTGCCACAAGAACTACCGCAAGAGCTGCCGCATCCGGAATTACAGGTGGGAATCATATACGCTGTCCCACATCCACAAGAGCTTCCACCTCCACATCCGCAAGAGCTTCCACCTCCACATCCACAGGAGCTTCCACCTCCACATCCGAGTCCGAAACCTCCGAACAAGAAGGCTTCAGTTGGGGCACAGAATCCAAAGACCAGGAGAAACAAGGTCAGTTTGGCCATTTTTTCGGAAATTAAAAATCCGGGGTGGAAGTCCTTTTATATACCCCCAAAAATCCTGATTTCTTTGAAAGCTTTTTGAAACCAATTCCTGGTCTTGCAAACTTTTCTGATCCTTGACTGCGACTCTGGATGTATCTCGATCCAAAAACGGATATTGTCCAGTTTTTATTGAAATCCATTTCCTCCCGGTTTTTTAAACTTTTTGAATTTTTTTAATGTAAAGTTTTTTTTTGAAAAAAGATTAATCAATTAAAGTTGGAGGAAGATTAAATAAAAACACGGACGTTAATTTTTGCACGAACACTCATTTCCTGGGGATCTTCACCTGGACACTTTCGTGGAACCGGAATTGCTTCAGGCTCTCGATCGTTTTACAAACAACCAAAACTTGGATTCGTACAAACGCGATTTTTTGAGTTTATAAAAGTCGGAAAAAACTGGACTTGACGATGGGAATTTGCTTCGAGCAAAGAATGAATTTCAAGGGCACCTGCAGTCGGGATCAGTTCCTATATAACTATTTTAAAAAATAAAATCATAAATAATTCAATATTTGTAATAAAAATAACAACATATTGTCACGAAAATTGTTAGTGTAAAAAAGAAAAGTGGACTTTGGTACGAGGATATTTCGCAGTCTATTTCGAAATCAGTTTGTAATTTAAAAACTAGAGTAAATTATGATGCTTTTAATTATTAAAAATAATAATGCCCAGGTAAATTCCAAGAAAGTTTTTGCGTACATCAACTTTTTAAAATTGTAAAAATATATAAACTGATCAAGAGAAATATTCTAATAAAGAATAATAATCATTGAATATTGTTCTTTTCAGACTGATTTCAAATATGCTTATGATCAGAATCAACTTTTATTAAATTGCTTTTAAGGATAAAATTAATGATAGAAAATGCAGATTTTAATACATGTAAACTTTTATACATTTATTCTTGAAAATATAGTTGATTTAAAGAACTCAATTTTCAAGAGTATTTACATTTCATGTCAACTCTTATAAAATTATTCTTGAAAATGAAGTCAATTGTAAGGAATTAAATCTCAAGACTATTTACAATTCGTATCAATTTCTATAAAGTTATTCCTAAAGATAAAGCTGATTATAACGAACTCAAGTTTCGAAATACTTATGACTCATACAATTTTTTTACAAAATTCTTAGAAATAAAATTGATTGCAGAGCTTACATTTCGAAATATATTTATAGCTTATGCAAACTTTTGTAGATCTATTCTTAAAGATAAAACCAATAATGAGGAACATAGTTCAAACTATATTTACAATTTATGTCAACCCTCGTAAAATAATTCTTGAAAACAAAGTCAATTTAGGAAGCTTAATTTCAAGAGTATTTACAAGTTATATCGATTTTTACAGAATTACTCTCCACGATAGAATCAACCATTGGTCACTTAAATTCCAAGAACAGATTTACAGTTGGTGTCAACTCGTAAAACTATTCTTGAAAATCAAATCGATTTTGGGGACTTATACAATAATAAAAGAATAGTCCTAACATGTTCCTGATCTTTGAAGCGACCTACCGACATTTGAAAAGATCGAGAACAAACAAATAATTTCTCTAATTGAACTTCCTTTATTCGGACTCCAAGTATTGTTTTCAGTAATTTGACCAGGTTTTCCAAAAAAATTCGATGGTCAAATCACCGAACACAAAACTAGGAATTTGAAGTAGGAAATCGGAGGAGGTCGAAAAGTTAAACGTTTTCAAAAGTGTGATCTGTGTATTTTTTCGTTCACGTAAACCTGGTCCCTCCCCCATTTTAGATTTGCTCCTTGTAATTTCTTTTGTGAACAAAGCTCATACTTTTTTAGTACCAAAGTTCACGATCAAAATCAGAATTTTCCTTTTGAGACAAACAGTTTTTATTTTTTTCTAAGATTTTTTTCAAATTTTCTTTCTGAGAAAACAACTTTTTGGATTTAGATACAATTCGCAGAGCACCTCTTTTCCGAAAACTTTGATTGGAATTCAATATCGAAAGTCCGAGTTTTCGTGCTGCAACAAGACTTGCAGATTATTTCTTTTTCAAAAACTCAACTTTTAAAATGCAAGTTGGGGATTAAAGTTCAAGATTGAGTTCGAACTTTCGTTGTGGGAAAAAAGTGTATACTTTTTCTCGAAAACTTGTTTTTTAACTTCATTGTAACAATCTTATCTTGAGACGAAAGATTACAGAACAAGTTTTGTTTTAAAACAAAAAATCAAAAAAACTCCTGCCTCAAGATAAAAACTATCAGAAAAAGCTCTATCTCAAAAAGAAAATCTTTTGAGTAATTCGTGTTCCAGAACGAGGATTGCTAAGATAATGTATTTTAAAGAAATATTTACAGTAAATTTTATCTCAAAACGGAAGCTTCTCAAATAAGTTTTTAAGAAGAAATCATTCAAATAAAATTTTATTTCGAAATGAAAGCTTCTAAAGCAAGTTGTTTTCTAAGTAAAAGTCTGTCTTGGTCTTGAACTCTGACGATGAGATTTAGTGACACAAAGTACAAGACGATGACTCATTCCAAACAGATCCACGTCAAATCGTTCTTAGTTGTGACTTATTTGGGGTGGACTGTGGTGCTATTGTAAAGGTCCCCGAGGCCTCCGACGTTCCTCGAAGTGACCGTCGGACACGGAGAAAACACATTTTTTGTGTTCCTCAAGCTTTTGTAAACATTTGGATTCAAAGTTGATCTACCGCACTTTCGAGATCAATTGGGGACCATCTGTGCAAGAATTTTAATTCGGAGTTTGTATCTATTGAAATCAGCTAAATTCAAAATACTGCAAAAAAGTATAATTTTCATCATCACAAGATATGAAGTGATCCGTAATGTTTTCAGGACTTGATGAGTAGGATGTTTTTTCGAAGTGGATTCATCTTAAATCCTCGAAAAAGACCGGATCATGGATTTCCATCCGATCCGTAATGTTTTTCCAAAACTTGATCGAGGTATTTCTCTAAAGTGGATTTACTCATAATAAAGATAAATGAAAATAAGTGTGAAATAACAACAAACAATTTGATAAAAAATAGCTATATCTTTGACTCTTGATGGAACTCTTTCATAATGTCAGGTTAATTTCAACATTAACTGCACATACTAATAATTAATATACTCGTCACCATATTGAGCAGTTTCGTGGTGAGAATCAACAGTTAAAATGCCAAATTCCATTTATTTTTAAGAGAAATGAAATACTCACCATCTCTAGAAATTTCGCATCAAGAACAAATCTCATTTACATTCCTATTTTAACATCAGGGTCTCTGTATCCTTTAAAATAAACAATTAAATTTGTTGTACTTTTTAGAAACATTCGAGACGAGAGCCAAGTTCTTGCTTCAGAACATACATAGACCTTGATTGTTTATTTAACCTAAAAGTTTAAGCTAATAAGTAAGTTCCGCTGTTCGGACTGTATGAAGACAAAGGTCCGAAATTATTCTCTGAGAATTATTGACGATGTTCTTGCTATTGTTATTTTAGTAAAGTTTAAGTTTTTGTATTTTAAGATGAAGTATAGTCTTTATATTTCTACTATTATAACTTTTATGAAATTTAAGCCTTTGGATGTTCAAATGGAAATACAACTTGTATTTCGGGAAAATAGTAGTCTAATATTCGGAAAAAATATTCCGGATCTCGAAGTTTGCTGATTAAATTTCAGAAAGTTAAACAAGTACCGAAAAAATAAAAAGTATATTTACATTTTTTAATCCTATTATTTAGATCGAATTTTTTCAATCAGAAGAAGTACCTTTACATTTTCGAAATTTAACAATGGCATCGAATCCCTGTTATTGGGAAAGTGATTTTTATATTTTTGAATATTATTACTCATACCCAATCTTCTTCTATCAGAGCGAGGGTATATCTGCATTTTTTAATCCTGTTAATCATACCTAATCTTTCTATGAAAAAAACTATTTACATTCTCTTAATCTTGCTACCTATGCTGAATTTTTTTCCATCAGAAGAAGTATCCTTACATTCTTTAATCCTACTACTTATTTGGAATCTTGTTACAGATTCAAAGTAACTGGATCAATATTACGAGACTACTTTCAATCCAAACTCTCAGGAGAAGGGATACTATGTTTTTTAACATTATTACTCATACCAAATCTTTACTATCACAAAAAGCATCTTTTATTAATCTTGTTATCTATGTTGGGACACTTCCCATCAAAAACTCTAAGTATGCTAGACCAAGACTACGAAATTCCGTTTTCAATTTGTTTAAACCTAGAATTTTCATGGAGAAATGTACTCTACATATCGTGTTTAACCTAAAACTCACGATACTTAAATATTTGAGCAAACATTGATGGAAATTAATTTCTAAATTTTCTTTAAAAGTTCGAAGGTTGTTTTCTACATTAGTTTTAAAATAGAAAATTATTTAACTTAGTTTGAAGAGTTAATAATGATAAATTATAATTTGAAACCTTGATTCAATTAGTCTTTTCTACCTACAGTAACAGATTGATTCTGAAGGTGCTGAAAACAACTGATGAAATGTACACAAGGAAGAATCTAACGCATCGATACATTAAATAGCACCTATCAGTTCATGTTAATTCAGAAAAAGTTTAAAGGATTTTGCAGGAAGAAGACAAGGATGAATTTTGGGTGATAGTGACGACGAAATTATCTTCTAATTCCATTTCACAACTTCTTATTGCCATTTCTTGTTGTAATTCCACATAACTCTCCATTATAATGTCATATTATGTTTCGATATTGTGATTTCTCGTTATACCTTCACATCAATTCCATAATAGTTCAATTACTGAATTTTGAAACTGAGAACAAAAGCATCCGGAATTCAATAAATGTTTATGACAAGTTTCTTATGACATACGAAGGATGATTCGCATTTCGGAAAGATGAAAATAACATTATTTTATCAATTCATCGAAATGTTTTTCGAGGTAAACATCAAAATTATCAAAATCTTCCATATTCGAGCTGAACCAATTCGAAAATCTACACAAAGGTTCGAAATCAATAGCTCTGATAAATATCCACATTGGATTTTATACTTTTTATCCTCACTCGCCTCCTTATGAGAATACTGTAATCCCTGGAAAACACTTCAAACATGAATACAAGTGTAATTTCACTTTTTTACAACTTCATTAATTCTATTTATTTTTATCTAATTTCTTTATCTAAACACCAGCTTGGAAAAGTTTTTGGAAACAAAATCCAAAGATTATAAGTAACTTTAGAGGTTACAAAATAATAAGAGGGAATCATAAAAGTTCATATGCACCTGAGTCAATGGGTTCACTACAAACAATAAACTAGTGAGATAAGTGAAGTGCCCAAAAAAGCGACAAGGACCTTAACTCTATTTTTGCAGATTTTCCCACGGTGGATGCGAAAAAAATCTGACAGAAAGAAGTCATAAAGGGCTTCAAGAGCCAATTCTCTATCGCTGTCGAAAAAATTAATGAAAAAACTAAGGATTTTAAATTTTAGGTTCTTGAACTCTTGGACTTGTGAATTATGAAATCCAGATTTTAGATTCCAATTTATTTCTGTTGTTAATCTTTTAAAACTCATGTTAAATGAATTATTATCCTCACTATATATTTTATAATTTCACTTTTCTATTTTTGTGCATTCTTTTTTATTTAATTCAATATCCTACTTTCCATATAAAATAAAATCTATTTCTTCAGTAATTGAACTATTTTTGCTGATTTTTTATTTCTAATTTGAATTCTTGAATATAATAGAAAAATTAAACATTGTACAAATCGAATGCAGAATGAAATATATTCAAAATATTTCAGTATAAGAGCTAACATATTGCAAAAATGTAGAATTTCTATATGGAGATCAATTTACTCTATAAAGTTCTAAAAACAAAATAGCGAAGAACAGATTTCAAACAGTGAAACAACTATTGTTTCTCAGAAACCTCCAAAGTCCGTGGAAAAAACACTATTTTTTATATAACTTTATATAATCTTACATAAAGCTGTATAACTTCGACATAATAGAAATTCACATTTCATTGATAAAAATGCAGTTATAGGAAAGTCAAAAATGTGAATCTTCCAGATTCTAAATTCATGGAAATATTTGCAGTATATTTTATAACTGTCACTTTATTTCAACATTTATCTCCCTTTGAGGATACTTTTAACATTAGAATTGCTAAACATTATAAATTATTACACTTAAAATCAGCCTTGAATCAACTGCTGTTCACAGTTGTTATTCGTCTTGGATTCTCGTGTGTTCTTGACGAGAAGAATTAGCAACCACAAGCTGAAAAATTTACTTGAGAAAATTTTATTACTGGAGGAAACTTACTGCTGCATCCACATCCATTATTGTTATTGCTGCTGGGAATCACCAAGATCGTGCCTCCGTTGTTGTTGTTGCAGTTACAGTTTGATGGTGGACTAGCGAGAGAACAAAGAGCGGGACCACAGTTGTTGTTGCTGTTGCTACCACAAGGACAGCTACTGCATCCACAAGATGTTGGGCAAGGACACTGCTGGCATCCACAGTTGTTGTTGGAATCTTGTTGTTGAATAACGATAACTTGACCTCCACTGTTGTTGTTGTTACCACAGGGACAGCTACTGCATCCACAAGATGTTGGGCAAGGACACTGTTGACATCCGCAGTTACTGCTGGAGCTCTGGCAAGGACATTGCTGGCATCCACAGTTGTTGTTGCTGCTGGAATCTGGCTGAAGGACGATGATCTGACCTCCGTTGTTGTTGTTGCTTCCAGAGCAAGGACAGGTATTGCATCCACATGAAGTGGGGCAAGGACAGCTACTGCATCCACAAGAAGTGGGACAAGGACACTGTTGACATCCACAGTTATTGCTAGAGCTCTGACAAGGACATTGTTGGCATCCACAGTTGTTGTTGTTGCTGGAATCTGGCTGAAGGACGATGATTTGACCTCCGTTATTGTTGTTGCTACCACAGGGACAGCTACTGCATCCACAAGAGGTGGGGCAGGGGCACTGCT
>VOSG01000415.1:0-10727 GCA_009761265.1 Halicephalobus sp. NKZ332 | reverse complement strand
TGCTGGAATCTGGCTGAAGGACGATGATTTGACCTCCGTTATTGTTGTTGCTACCACAGGGACAGCTACTGCATCCACAAGAGGTGGGGCAGGGGCACTGCTGACATCCACAGTTGTTGCTGGAGCTCTGACAAGGACATTGCTGGCATCCACAGTTGCTGTTACTGTTGGAATCTTGGATGACGATGATCTGATTTCCATTGTTGTTGTTGCTACCGCAAGGACAGCTGCTGCATCCACAAGAGGTGGGGCAGGGGCACTGTTGACATCCACAGTTACTGCTAGAACTCTGGCATGGACATTGCTGACATCCACAGTTGCTGTTGGAATCTTGTGGTTGGAGAACGATAATTTGGCCTCCGTTGTTGTTGTTGCTACCGCAAGGACAGCTGCTGCATCCACATGATGTTGGACAGGGGCATTGTTGGCAACCACAGTTATTATTAGAATCTTGTTGTTGGACGACAATAACTTGACCTCCGTTGTTGTTATTATTGTTGCAAGGACACTGCTGACAACCACATCCCCAGTTGTTGAAAAACTGGGCACTCGTGTTGCCGAAGAGGAGGAAAATAAACGAAAGAGAAGCAACTGCAGTTGCCAACCGCGTCATTGTGTAATGAGGTCTGAAAAGTTTACTGTAGAAACCAAGTCACCCGCACGACGAAGGTAGAATGAAGATAATGATGAACTTTAAAAGTTAATGAGGACGAGGGGGAGGAATAAATCGGTTCCAAAGACAAGTCTGGACTATATACGAGCTGTGGCCACTTTTAGAGCTTGCTTTTCCTCCTCTTGTCCTTGGAGAGGATCCACAAGCCCCCACTGTCCGTTTTTTGATGAAGCTGTTGATGACCAAACTTTTTTCTTGCTCCAGACCCGCCTCTATTTTTTGAGACTGATCTTGTTATTCTTCTGGATGGACCGTTTGTTCGTCTACGATGATCCCGATCTGATGGCTACTTTGGATTGACCGACGACTGACCGAGAGGAACAGAGCTTTTTCATCTCCGCTTAAAATAATTTTTCCTCAATTCGAAGAGGATCGTGGCGGCTCCTTTCTGCACACTCGAGTTTGTCGCACTCGGGGCGATCGGGCCGAGAGGCTTCTACTCGGGTAAAATAAAACTATTCCTTCTGGTGGGAGTTTTTTTCCGTCTCCAAATCTATCGTCGACACCATCATTTTTTATCCGAAGGTTTTCGTCGGTGAAAGAACAAAAAAAGACAAATTTGATGCTTTTCTAATTGAAAAAATATCATATTAACAAGTATGACTTTTTTGATGAAAAAGAAGCAAACATGATACTTTATCCTTAAATAGAAAAATTTGTTTTAGAAGACCGAAAATAAATTTTCACGAGAACATCCCGACACGAGTTTCTAGGATTACGGGAGGTTGAGAACCTTTTCATATTTTATCTGCAAATTCTTTTTCTATGGAAATTGGGAAGGCTTCTAGAATTCAAGGTTCTCAACACTCACCTTTATATTATGAATTAAAGACTGAAAATCCGTTTTTATGAAACTGTCTCGAGACAAATTTCCAGGGTTTTTGGTTTCAAAAGCTCCTCACTAAACTTCAATGAATTCTACCATAATAAAAACGAAGGAACATCATTGTCGAAGGAAAATTAAATGATTGTGTTTCCCACATTTGCACTTTCCATATTAGTGAAGATTTGTTGACAATTTGACTCAATTGATGTTTTTTTCTTAATTCTTTGAGCTGTTTACGAGTCGAGGATTTCATTTCGATTTTCGACTTGAAATTTTTACTCGAAATATTGTTTTATTGTCCAAATTCATATTTATATTTCTCATTTATTTATCATTTATTTACTGTTTACTGTTTATTTATTTACTTTGTTTCTTATTTGTTCTTACATTTTCCTATATTTTTTATTCAACTTTTCACATTTTTTATAATCCAGAATCTTAAGTTTTTCGACATTTTGTTTTTTACTTTTGGATTAATTTTCTTACTATTTCTAAGTCAAAAATTTTATTTAAAATTTATTTTATATATTTGAAAGATTATTTTTCTCGATCTTCGTAATCTTTTTGAACTTTTTTGCAGATCAAAAATTTAATTCCAATTCCTTTTTTATTATACATGTAGTTGACTTTTGCATCTTTTTTCACTCCCCGAAATTCCTTTTCATTTTTAAAAAAATACCATTGCTTTCCAAAGATTCCGAAAAAATTTCGCATTGTCAACATTTTTGAAACACTCAAGATCACTAGTGGAACAAAATAATTTTCAAGTGTTTCTGTCGATTATTCACAAGTTCCAGATCTTGACCATTTGTGATGTCATATTTGTGACGTCACCAGACTTCTGTCACCAAAGAGAGAAAGTCAGACCGTCGGAAACAGGAAATGTCATGGACTCCATCATGTAGGGGATTATGTTTTCGTCGTTTTGAATGCATTTCTCGGACATAATTGAGAATACCATAAAAACTTCGAGGCTCTAAGTATATATATATCCATGTATATCTACATATACACTCGTATACATCTGTATACATATTTACATATATAGATGTACATGTGTACCATGTATATGATGTGCATGGTATGTATGATTTGTATGATTTGTATAATATATGTGTAATATCTATGTACATTTATGTATATGTATACAATATTGCACAATATGCATGTGTGAATTAAATAAATATGCCATACGTGTACTTGACGAAGATAGAACAAGTTGCAATCCAAGTTTATTTCAGAATTTGATATCGTATATCATTAGGGTCCTCATCATGGCCTTTGCTATGCTGCTTGACTTCCTAGGCTTTGAAGGATGGACCTTGTTTGTTTTCTTCTATTTGATCTCGAGAAAAAAAGTGACCCGGTTTGTTAAAAAGCGGAGGCCGAGACTTTGATTCAACTTTTTATCCTCTTTTCTGGAGCCGGTTTTTGCGAGCTTCCAGTCTTGACCGAATGGACAGTCGGAAGAAGATTAAATTTTCTGAATTAATTTAACAAAAAAAATGAGATCAAGCAGGGTTCATGAAAAAAATATTTTCAAAAGTTTCGAAATTTTTGCAAAGTAACATGAAATTACGAAAAAACATTTTATTCACAATACTTTTGCAAAATATTGTTGGATCACGAAAAAATTATTTTTGGTTATTTTTACCATTTTTGGATCGACTTTCGAGAGTTCTGTTCTTGCGCGTGGGACTTAAAATTAAAAGACACTTGTCTCGGATCAGAAGTCGGTCTTGCTCTAATCCATCTCAAATTTCACAAACGTGGGTTTTGTTTTTGATCAAGAATTAGAAGGGTAGACTTGCGGATTTTAATATGATCCGTGACTCTTCGGAATTCGATAAAAGATACTTTTTGGATCAAATTTATTGTATAAACTCATTGTAAAAAAGTAAGACATTTTTTAAGCAAAATCAGAACATCAGTTTTTCGGACTTAATATGATCCGTGGTTTTTTTCAGGACTCGATCAAGAGGGTGCTTTTCTGGATTAAATTTGCTTTGTAGATGCATTTAAAATAAACATTTTTTATCCAAAATCAGAAGACTAAGATTGCTGGTCTTAATGATCCCTAACTTTCCCAGAATTCGATAAAGGGGTTTTTTAGGTTCAAACTTATTCTACAAAAAAATTATTTTAATGGACAAAAGCGTCTTTGAACCTCATCAAGAGGGTACTTTTCTAAAGTGGATTTATCCTATGATTTCTCGAAAAAAAAAATGTTTTCGATCGAAAATAAGAAGACCGGATCATTATGGTCTCTGTCTGATCAATAACATTTCCTCTTAGAACTCAATAGAAAAGATTTTCGAAAAAAATATTTTCAATCGAGAACCAGAAGATTGAATCATCGTAAATCTGTCTGATCCGTAACCTTCTTTCGAAATTCAATCGGGAAGGTGTTTTTTGAGTCAAATTTATTTCGCAATAGAAAAATCTTCAGAATAAATACGAAACAATAATAAACACATTAATAAAAAGAACTGACGATATCTTCGGTTTCAGACAAAAACCATCATAATATCAAATTAGTGTCAATACTAAAATCCTATTCTTTAAACTGAATGAGCTAGTCACAACCTCCAGGAATTTTGTCACAACAACTAATTTACTGTTCGTCAAACATATCCTCCAACAGACATCTCAAAATTTCTTCCAGTTTCGTTTCCGAAGTCCCTGGATCACCTGGATTTTGGGAGTTGTAATTCATCAAAGTCATTATTACATGAAAAAGAGCTGTTTTTTGACATTCTTTGTAAACTTTCTTCACATCTTCATAACTCATTTTCGACAATTTTTGTGCTTCTTGATTTTCGGAGGGAAGAAGTTTCACCAATTCATCTCTATAAAATTCCAGGAACATTTTTTCCTTAATTCTTCTCTCCTTTCCAGAAAGAGTCATCGATAGAAGATTGGCTAAATCCTCTGCGAAGCATCCAGGAGAAGCTACCTGGAAGTCAACCAAAGCACCGAGACTTCCATCTTGGTTCAATATCATGTTTCCTGGCCAGAGGTCGTCATGAGTAAGGACAAGAGGGAGATCCACTAAAAGCCACATTACAAAAAAATTACTTTCACAAAATATTCTTCGAATTTTCGGAACACTACAAAAAATTCAGTGAAAATAAGAGATAATGCTTACTATTTTTCATGAAATTTCTCCTTTCTGAAATTGTTCTGTCAGTCAATTTCCATATTTTTTCAAGTTTGTCTTTCGTGACGAAATCAAATTGCAGTGTTTCCAATTGAGAAGTAGATTGCTTACAGTACCGGGGTAAAACGGAATAAAAAACATCAGCTTTTTCAAATTTTTTTTCAATTCCGTCCACTTGGAAGGTTAGAGCTTGAATTTTGCAAATTTCCGAAATTACTTCTTTTATCTGAAAATTAGATAATAAATATTAAACAAACTTGCTTGTTAAAAAAATTAAAATTCAAGAGATATTCTTCAAAATGTTATTTTTACAATGATTTAAAAAAAACTATTCGGAATTAATCATTTAAAAAAATAAGTTCTTACTTTCCTGTACTATTATTTTAAACAATGCAAACCTGTTCATCTGTCATAAAAAGAAGTCCAGTAAACTTTTCTTTTATTGAATTTTCCGAAAGATCTTCCATCAAAATTAATCCAGGATCATTTTTCGTCATTTCTCTTCCATAATAAAACTTTGGAATTTTAGAGTTCAGATTTTGCCCATATTTCTTCAGTAAACTCAAAAAAGTTATCTCATTTGAATGAACAGCAGAAACCATCTCAAAAGTAGAATTTCTAGTTTCTTCGTTTTCTGTTGCAGAAGAAATAAAATCAATTGTCGGAATCTGAAGTTATTTAAAATAAAGATATCACAAATTTATTATACAAGTATTATTTTCAAAAACGAACCTTGACAACTACATTATTTTCTGTTCCATCTTTGAAGGTGAATACTATACTGTAGACTCGAGAACAGTATGCTTTTCCATCACTTAGTGATTTCGCTTTCGGGAAATCATCTAGCTTAAAAGTTAGACAATAAAAATTTAACCTCCAGAAAATTCCCTAATTTAAATACTAAAGATAAAAAAACTAAAATCCAAACCTCCGACACATCAATCTTCCGAGGAAATCCACTTTCTTGATCATTTAAATAATCCAGAAGATTTCCAAGTTTCAAAGAAGGAACTACTTCCTTCTCCAAATCAATCGCATTCACAGCCATATTGAACTTCTCTAAAAACGACATTAGAGAAAATTCCTCTCTATTAATACGACCCCGGACATTTGATAACATTGTGCAATATTTGTCAACGTCATCAAAAAATATTTGTGATACAAAGTGCAACACTTTTCGACTTATATCTTATTCTTTAACAAAAATACTAATCATTAAAACAAGTCATTCAAAAAAATCGCAGAAATAACACAACAATTAAAAGCGAGATCCGCTTGTATTAATTCAGGCCATTCCGTCATCGTTTCCTTCGGGGTCTTGAGGACGGGGAGCTTTGAGATTCGGACCTCCAGCAGCTCTCGCCATTATAATTTGGTCCACTCTCAAAATCTGGATAGCAGAATCCACAGCAACTTCAATAGCTTTAGCCTTCGCAAGGTAGCTATCGTAAATGTTCTCCTTCTTGACATCAATGTACTTTCCGGCTTCAAAGATATCAATTCCAATAGGTCCGTCATTCTTCTTCTGTTCCGCAATCAACGAAGCAAGAGCTTGAGTTTCCTTAAAAGGTAATTTAATCAAGCTGTTCAAAAACAAACTATCGAGAAACACTTACATTAAGTCCAGCATTTTTAGCCAGTTGTTTTGGGAGGCTTTGATAGGCTTGTCCAAACTTGTGCATAACGTATTGTGACACAGTAGAATTCTTGTTTGCCAAATACTCAACATGTCGAGCAACTTGAACTTCGAAAGTTCCTGCACCTCCAACAAGTCTATTATCTCTCGTGAGAAGCTTGTAATTATTAATGGCATCATCCAGAGCTCTTTCGACATCATTCATCTGCTGCATCGTAGCTCCTCTTATGACAATGCTTGCAATCGATCCTGTCTGACCGGACTTTTCGAAAACAATCGTTTGTTGGCCGGACAATTCCTTTTGGGAAACTTTGTCACATTGACCAACATGATCCAAGGACGGCGTACAGATAACGGCCTGGGCTGGGGCTCCGAGCATTCTGCAAAGCCGACGGAGGTCGAACTTTGACACCAATCGAACACCCATGATGTTGTATTTGTTCAAATAATGGATATAGAGATCACCGAATTTTCCAGCAGCAACAACTACGTTGATTCCAGCGTCATGTAATTCTTTGATTTGTTTTTCCACTTCCTTCTCTTCGTTACCGCTGAACTCCATCAACTCATCTGCGTTGTTTAACAAAACAGTTCCCTTAGTTTCTGTTTGGAGGATGTCGAAAGGACAAGCGAACAAGGCAACCTTGGCGTTTTCCACACTTCTTCGGTCAGTTTCGCTGGCCCGATGGAAAACCATGCCATTGACGACAGTGGAGTCGTTGATGGTTCCTCCGGGGATCTTGACCATTCTGACGTTGTCCACGTTGAAGGCCTTCCCGGATTTTGAGGAAACTTGAACACAAGCTTCTGCAGCCAATTCGGTGATCTTGTCGACATGGATAAGCTGTTTCGACATGACGGCAGCCTTCAGATACTTCTTGACTTCCTTCACATCGTGGAGTTCAGTGGCCTTGGCAATCACAAAACTTTCAATCTTCTCCATCAACGACTTGTGGACTTCGGTATATCCATCGATGACTTCCACTGGTTTCAATCCCTGAAATGGGAAGTTTATATAAAGAACTTCCGAATACAATTTCGAAGCAACTTGTGTTTCAACTTTTTGAGATAATATAATGGAGTGTGTAACCTACAGCTCGAATGAGCTCTCCAGCTCCTTCAAGGAGAGCCACAGAGAGGATCACCGCCGTGTTAACTCCGTCACCCGGTCCCTCCTCGACACATTGGGCAGCGAAGGAGAGTAGTTGAGCAGCGGGATGAATAACGTCGAGTTCTCTGATTATGGTAGCAGCATCCGTAGTTACAAACTCTTTTTCGATATCATTGATGATCAACTTGTTCATTCCTGGAATTGAGTGATATATAAAACCTCAGAAAGTGGGTTACCGTTTGGACCAAATGTTGTTCTGAGTTGGTTTCCGAGTTCTGAACAAGCTTCGATGTTCCTGAGCACGACTTCATCGAGACCTTTGAAGGCCTAAAAGTGATGACATAGAAAAACCGATGTTTAAAAAACTTACTCTAGCGCCTTCTTTCATGAATCTTCCTTGGAAGGATTGAGGGATCGACAGAGCCATGTTTGCAGAAATCTAACAAAACGGATGAAAATCAAATTAGTCGGAAATTACAGCGAAAAAATCTGGAGAAAAACAAAGATCGAAAGGCTTCTCGAAAAACTTGGAGAGTGAGTTTGGCGAAATGAGACTGGCGTAAAGGAAAAGAGGAAAACCTGGTCGGTATTTCCTCGGAAAGTTTATTTTAAACTTTTTCTGGCAAAATAGAACTATCGGGGGCACAGAAGTACAAAAACTAGTCTGTGTTTGAACAGAAAAGTCTTATCAAAAAAGAAAGGTTGGCAAAATGAAGTAATTGTAAAGAAATAAAGTGGGAAAACCGACATTATTTCCTCGAAGAATCTCTGTCGAAAGAGGCCGTCTGGCGTAACGGAGCCAACGCACACGGAAAAGGAGGAAAGACTGGCCGAGCGTTTTCTCTTGTCTCTGGTTTTGTTCGATATTTAAATTTGTTTTTGATTTTCGAATCCACATAGTTACCCACGATGGAATCCGTATTCGAAAGTCAACGACAATGGCACGAAGAAAGGGAACGCTGTCTCGATGCTATTGTTCGGGACATGTTGGTAGAGAAAAAAACAGTAAGTTTTTAGTTTTATATATGGAATTTCGTAATTACAAAATTTTCAGCAAAAAGAGAAAGTCAACAGTGATCACCGAGTGAAGCAGTTGATCGACAGACATAACGAATCGACGAAGAAACTGATTGAAACATATCACGACGAATCCGGCGAAAGAGCCAAGGAGCTGAATGCGATTTCCGGACCTGGAGTCTTCGCGGAATACTATGCCAGACTGAAGGCCATCAAGGACTACCACAGAACCACGAAGGGTGAGCCCGCTAACCTGCTGATGTTGGAATTTTCGAAGATGAACAGCTTTGTCGAGGATCCGGACAGGATCGAAAAGGAAACTGTGAAGTTCACGGACGAAGAAGGTTACGGACTTTTTTTGGATCTCCACGCCATCTACAACAAGTATATCAATTTGAAAGGAATCAAGGTGAGATTTTTCAACCAATTTTGAGCTTAGAAAGTAAGATAACTCATTTCTGTTTTGATTTTTAAGATCTATGGACAATATTTGAGGAATTTGAAAAGAAATTTTCTAATTTTCATGAAATCAACCATTTTTTTCAGAAAGTTTCGTACATCGCTTATTTGACGACTTTCGACAGACTGTTCGACATTCCTCTGGATCCTACGAAGAAAACTGGGGCCTACAAAGAGTACTTGACAAGCCTGTCGGACTACCTCCTGGATTTCTTACATAGATCCAAGCCGTTAATCAACACCGAGAAAGAGTTCGAGACGACGGACAAGGAATTCGAGTTGAAATGGGACAAGGGAATGGCTCCTGGATGGGAATCTTCGAAGAAGTCGGATTCCGCAGAAGCCTTGGATTTGGGTCTGTATAACTCCATAGAGGACCTGGAAGCCCTGGGACTTGAGAGGTTGAAACAGGCTTTACTCGCTTTGAACATGAAATGTGGAGGGTATGTATTTCCAGAATTTTCGTTAATACATGGATTATTTCAGAACTCTGAGACAACGAGCAGAGAGACTTTTTGCGGCTAAAAGTAAGCCCGCGAGTGATCTGAAGGATTTGAAAAAGCCAGAAGAAGACAAGGAAGAGAAAAGGAAGAGGGGGATAGCTCAGTTGGAGTACAGAATATACAAGTAAGTCGTTGATTAAGGAGTTATTTTCCTCTTTTTTGATGAAATTGGTTCATATCTTAGTTGTACTTCAATTTCCATAACTAATTTCGAGTTTTAGATTGTCTGAGTTGGTTGGAGACGAACGTGTTGCGACGAGGGACAATGTCGAAAGAAAACAGGCTCGAGGATATGTCGAGGAAGACGAAAGCGAGGAAGAAGAAGCAGTTGAAATAATAGAAGATATAGAAAGAGATGACTCTATGCCCTACAATCCGAAAGGTCTCCCGCTCGGTTGGGACGGAAAGCCGATTCCTTATTGGCTCTACAAACTTCATGGCCTTAATCTCTCTTTCCCCTGTGAAATTTGTGGAAATCAAGTTTACAAAGGTCCGAAGATCTTTTTGAGACATTTCTCTGAGTGGCGTCATTCTCACGGAATGAGATGTCTGGGAATTCCGAACACTCCTCATTTTGCGAACATCACGAAGATAGGTGATGCAATGGCTTTGTGGAAGAAACTGCAGGAAGGCAATGACTCTGGATGGAACCCGGAATTGGACGAGGAATGTGAGGATTCGAAGGGAAATGTTGTGACCAGAAGGACGTACGAGGATTTGATAAGACAGGGCTTGTTGTAATTTGACGAGAAGCACCGTGAACAGGATATACGAGGGCTGAATAAGGAAGGATTATTGTGATCTCCTGTTTTTGGATGTTTGACATTTACTTTTATTTTTGTGAAGTTGTTGTGGGAAGGATTAAATGTTTTTAATTTTGAGTTTTGAAAGCAGGAAACGAAGGATATGTAGGGGAATTGACATTCGGTTTGGTATCTTTGCATTACTTTGGCGAAGAGAGAACGAATATTTTTTTTCACCAACATGGGTTCGCATGCAGATCCCTCTTCTTTCTCCTTTTTCTTTTATAAATTTTTCAAATTTATTGATTGGGGCTGATTTTTCTTATTTATCATGTCTGTTCCTGCCAAAAAAACAAAGATTGATAAAGCTGATCTTCGGGGTCGGGTATTTACTCTGGAAACCTCTGATGGGAAGAAGATTCTCGTTCGTGAAAAAGCTTTGAAACAATGTCAGCTCTTCGAAACCCTTCTAAGTAAGTTCTTCATATATGAATTTCCATTTTTTCGACTATTTCTATTATTTCTATCGTTATTTGTCTATTTTTCCAAGATATTTTCAATTTTCTTAAATATTTCTCAAAGTTTTCATATATTTTTAA